>JAJJMC010008010.1:8257-34914 GCA_023531435.1 Papaver californicum | reverse complement strand
AGGTAACAAAACAATTTTTTGGTAATAAATCACTTTTAATTCCAACACTATTTCTATCAAAGTAATGATCAACCCTTCGGTAAGTGAATGAATAAGAAAATAAAGAGAGAGAACCTCATCAAATTTGAATCATATCCTGTACCTTAACTGTGCTGACCCGTGAGTGCAGTTCATTCTCTCACTTGCAATCGCTGACTATGGTGTGCCGGTTGGCTTTGCTGCTTATATGCAGCTACACGCGCGCTAGGCCGTTACCCTTTTGGCAAATTAGAAAGATCTTTTATATTACTTGTGCAAAGTGGCTATAGTTGCACTATTATTAATTTATCTACACGAGTAAAAAACCAGTGGTGTGCATTAAAGTGAGGATTCGTCCCGTATTCAGTCCAAAAAAATTTATTTAAATTAATAAAAATAAATAATTTAATAACTCAGTCGGAATTTAAAATTAAATAGGATAATACTCATCCATCAATTATAAAAAAGTTATAGTCACCGTTAAATATATAAACAATTTTTGATGTTGTGTTATAATATCATAGTTTCTTCGATGAAAATTATTATCCCGACAAAGTAAATGTGGAAGAACATTTCATCAAATATTGTGTAAATTCTTTTTATTTTATTTTATTTTTTCAACTATGGAGACCACTTAATCTAATATTATTCCTAGTGAGCTTAGCTTAAAAATTAAAAACATAAACAAATATTATTTTTTCTTTATCTCAAGATTGATAAAGAAGATACCAGTATTAGCAGAGTGATACCTATTTATATAAAACAAAATAATTCTAATAATTGAACTCTGGGTTGATATTCCATCAAAGTATTAGTAGACCCTTATCAGGTCTTGTTAACTTGTATCCCTGGATACAAATTAAGGTAGATTAAACAAATATTTTCCAACTTTGGGTTATGGAATTCCTCTTTAGTGTCTGCAATTTCTTGGAACTCTACTTTGCTTCATCCTAGAAATGCTTAGTTCTAGTTTTACCCTTTAATGTCTATATTTTTTAAAAAAAGCCTTATGAGATAACTAATTAGATTTACCTTTCTTTTATTATTTTTAACTTAAAAGTAAAAATTTAAGTTTGTTGTTGTTTTTCTCCGTAAAAGACATCAATATATTTTGTTTGCATATCTCGGTTAATGGTGGTCCCTTTAGTTTGAGATATAGTTGAATATGGTTCCAAAGTTAAATTTGATAAAAGAGAGCAAGTATTGGAGATAAACATGTTAATTCCAAACTATGTGTATGTGATTATCCAGTGGAAGTCACAAAATTCAAAATTTCGTGTGATTAACAAGACCCGAACTAAAAATCAGTTGAAAATATTAGAAAAAATAATCCATAAAAAAAAATTAAAATTAAAATTAAAAATCAGTCAAATATTTAGTAGAATATTTGATACAACATTAAAGTCTCCATTATAATTAAAAAAAAGAACAGTAAAAACCGTAAAATCCAAAAAAAAAAACAATAAATAATTCCTCTAATTTAGTACTTCACGCAAAATATTGGATTTATGCCAATGTCTTTGGCAGTCGTCTTCTTTTTCTTTCTACTTGATGTTTCACCACATTCTTCAGGTTTATCTGGACATGCCGATGAATAATGTCCATCAAGCTTACAGAACCCGCAGTATCTCAACTCTTCAGGTTTTTCCGGACATGTTGATGAATAATGCCCATTAAGCTTATAAAATCCACATGATCTATTTTGCTTCGCTAACTCTTTTCCTCCTTTGTTTCGCTTAGTATTCTTACAACGCCCTTTAGTCTTTGATACTGGAGGACACTCAATAGTATCATCTACTACTATTGGATCCGTAGAAGCATCCCTTATCATATTTTCTTCAGATGCAATAATGGTACTACTTTGAAGTAAATTATCACGATGCCAACGAAATGGTAAATAATGTCGGGGAATCTTAAAGTAATCGGTATGAATAAAGATTTCAATATGTGCTGACAAACTATCCCACAAAATTCAAATTGCTTACAACTACAAGTAATTACCTGACCATTCCAAAATAGTTTGTGACGATTGGTGTTCTTGCCTTCTTGGAAATATTTCAAAACGTAATCGAAGCCGAAATTTGTGTGGTTGATAAACATAAAGGAGATCTAGTAGATCTACTCATATAAAAGAACAGATGTTCCGCTAAGAGTTCTGATATTCCAACATCTAAAGTAAATTGAAGTTCTGTTAGATGTTTCAGAAATTCAGGAATACTACTGAAGCTGATTAAATAGGGATTAGTCTATTCAGGAACGTGAGCTTGGAATATATAAAATAGGGTAGAATAAGAGGGAAAATGTGATTAACTCATGTTTCCTTTTATAGGGAAGACTTGAATTCTAGGAATCCTAACTTTCAATCTAAATAATTCTAAAAATAAATTACTTCTCAATTCTAAGAATCACAAATACCTAAAATAAGAATAATTAATAATTAAAAACATAAAGCCTAAATCTAGTAAAATTGAACTATAAAAAAAACATGCAATAATTTGTTTATCAGTCAAAATTAAAATTTCAAATCCAACGAGTGATCTCGAGCATTTTAACTAACGAAATAATTAAGTACGAGACTTGAATGAAGATAGAGTTTAAGAACAAACACATAAAATTAACTCTTAAGTTGCTTTTATCTCCGATTTGCATTATGCTCCAAAATTGTATCGTGATGAAATTTTCCCTTGTGACCTGTAATTGCATTATGACCCAAATCTACATCATGTCCATAAATATACCATCGTGACCTTAAATTTTATTGTGATCTAAAATTTGGCTTGCGACCCACAATTTGTTATTGAACACCATAATGCAAAATCATTTTCATATTCTAAAATATTCATTATAACCCAAAATTTACCTCTTCTTAGACCCAAAAAAATTCACTGCGACCTAGAGGCCATAATTAGCGATTTGAGAAATTTTCGTCGTCGTAATTGTTAGAAGTTTTGATAAAAAATGTTTACAGTAATTTAATTCGATGAACATGTGAATTCTTTTTTTAAAAGTACTGTTGTATTTATTAACTTTTTAGTTTAAAATTTTTGAGAGTACTGGCCAACAAAAAATATACGCAGGGTGACCGGACCCTTATAACATGACTTTTGATAAAATCTAGGGAAGTTGGACAATTCAATAACATATATTTTATTGGTCAGATGTTTAAACATCAAAGATTGTGTCATTAAATAACTTAACGGTAAAAATTGCGCCAAGGTAACACTTTAACGGTAAAAATTGGGTGGAAATCTCCATTTTCTTTTTGTCTTATTAAATAGTTATGGCCCATGCTCCCATAAGTTTTTCTCCCCATCCTTTAAAAACTAGGGATGCATAAGAAAACTGAGAAACCAACCGAACAATACCAAAACCGAAAAACCAGGGTCGAGCCAACAGCTTAGGTAACGGTTTCAAAAAACATAACATAAAACCTTCGGTATAGGTAACAGTTAATACCATAAATACCAGCCGAACTGAACCGAAAAATAGTAGACTTAGATTTACTAGTATAAAAATTAATCCTAGCCTTAGATTTACTAGTATAAAAAATAACTCCCTAAACGTAATCTTCTAACTTACTCGATAATTACTTTCTTTTCTTTTCAATTTTTTTTTTAATTATTCCCTTCTTTTTACAGCCACCAGCACCACCACAGTGGGGAGAAATCGCAACTTTTTGTCTTCCTAATCAAAAGCAACAATCTTCCATCTCGTGCTATCAGAATAGTAGAATCGATTGGGTAGTGTTGTAAGGAACCGCAAGCTGGTCAACGCTATTAGACTGGTCAAATGATGATTAAGCCTCATAATGAACTAATTGATTAAGTTCTAACATTTAATTTTAGAAATAATAAAATAATAATTTGGACAAAGAAATAGTACTATTATAGATCTCAATAATTTATGCAAAATGGACTGCTCGAACGTATCATTCGAGTACATAATGAAGAAGAAATCATCTGATTTGTATTAGAAGGGTAAAATAGTCATTTTGATATTAAACGTTACTAAGGCAGCTAGGTTATCTACTCATGGAAAACCTGTTGCAAAGGAATTAGATAATTTATCTTGGCGGACCACATCTAAAACTTGGGTGCCTTAATCAAACGCTTTAACAAAACCTAAAAATCAATCGAGAGAAATTTCATGTTTCTTTTCTCTTTTCCTTTCTTCTTTTATTCTTCCGCCTCTCCTTCTGCCCTTCTAATCAAATCAAGAGAGAAAAATGGAGGATTTGAGTAGAATAGATGAGGGGATAGATTAAGGAAGTGGTTGATGGTGGTGTTGACGTGAATTAACAAGGGTGTATTGGATTGGGAGTTAAGAGGATAGTTAGATATCCTAAAAACACCTGGGTATTCAATTAGGATTTATGTGGAACCAATAAATATCCATGGTATTCAATCAGGATTCTTTAAGATTCCACAAATATCCTAGGTGTTCAGTTCACTTAAGATTATTAGGATAATAGAGGGCCATGATATAAAAGGATTCTTATGGATAATTGTAGGAAAAATATGTATATTATTATCTTCTATGAATCTCAACTCAAACCATTAGAGTTTTATGGATTCTTTTGGATGGTTTATATGTTGGATATCTTTTATCAAGATATACTATCTTTTTCCATTGAAAAATAACATTGTCTCCCATAGTTATAAGATGATGTTCGTCATGAGTTTCAAGTTTCTCTATTAAAAATAACCTTCTCTTTCATTAATTTGCTCATTTCCTCCTTTAGAATAATTGTATTTTCTGTCATTCATCTCCATATATTGCTTGTGCAAAATTATACATCTACAAGAATCCAAGATTCTTTTTAAGAAATATTATAAATCCACTAGATTCAGGCAAAACTATAATCTATTTTTTATCCATAAAAATTCTGATCTAATACACCCTGTAAACCAGAGAAGAAGAAGAAGTGTTGAATTAGGGAGAATTAAAAACTAGGGTTTCTGAGTTGATGATGAAGATGAAAGTAAATGAATTAAGATGAATTTTAAGCACATAGTATGAAGAAGAAGATGATTATAATAGTTAAATTCTTACAAGTTACAACCTTGTAATTATTCGTACTGGCAGAATCGATTTGGGTAGTCTCCTACAGATGATGAGACCCTTTTGGTAGTTTAATCTTGGAAAGTTAAAATACTCACAAGTGAGAGGCTTACAAATATAGACAAGATCAATGATGTAAGATGAACATGAACATCATCCTCATGATTTGAGTTCCCATCTAATCAGAAACAAGTCAAATCGACAAAACCAAGCTTTAGGTAAGTAAGAAAAGTGAAAATTAGGGCTTGATATGATTTCATCGATGTAATTATTGACGAATGTTAGGATTTTATATTTATGTAGAAAATTACTTAGTTTACTTGTTGAGTTTCTTTGTGAGTTAATTAGATTTGTTTCAAATCAGAAAAATTACATGTAATGGCCTATTTAAGAAATTTAAGAGCTTGAATGATTGAATGTGTTTATTATACGAATGAGTTTGTTGTGGAATGTTTAATGATTGCAAGGAAGGAGATTGATTTGTTAGAAGTACTACACAACATTAGCTAAGACTAAGGTAATTTTAGGCATGATTGAACGAAAAAGATGGAGAGGGAAAGGGAGAAGGAGAAGGAGAAAAAATTTCTTCTCAAATTTTTTGTCTTAAGTTATTATTCTTCATTTAATTTGTACTGTATATTCAACAATGTTATTCTGCTCTCTTTCTCAGTATCAGTACGTTCAGAATTAATATGCACTATGCAAGATTGACGACCACTGATTACTAATTTTTATTCAGTTTTTTTTTTTTTGGTAAATTTAGGCCTGACGTAACCAAAAAGAGGGAGTGGGAGAAGAAGAAAGGTGGAAGAGATGAGAAAAAACTTTTTTCTAATTTTTTGTCTTTAACTTTTTCTTTTTCATTTAATCTGTACATTGTAGTGATTAAAGGGTAAAACTAGAACTAGCCATTTCTAGGATAAAGCAAAGTAGAGTTTTAAAAAATTGTAAATATCAAAAAGGAATTTCATAACCTAAAATTTAAAAATATTTATTTAATCTATCTTAATTTATTTCCGGGAATACAAATTAACAAGACACTAACAATTATGCCTTATTTTGTTAAGTGATAATTATGACTCGTATCTTATGACAAGACAAATGATACTAAAATTTTCAACAATTTACTTAAATTCTTATCTTGAAACAATAATTTATTTATTATTGGAATTATGAAGTACAGGAAATAATTAATACTTGAAAGACTTTTTATCTGTAGTACAAGTGAAAAAACAACACCTTACACCATTTTTTAACGACGTTTCTAAAACTGTAAAATTATATACGGAGGAGTATATCTTCTGAAACTTCCTTCATGACAAACAACCTCATCCATTGGAATTTTAAAAAGAAAAAAAATCATCCCAAGGAAAATAAAATATCTTCTGAAACTTCCTCCATGACAAACAACCCCATCCACTGGAATTTAGTGCCAAGGTACAATAATATTGGGATCTCTATAACTTTTCCATTTTTACAGCATTAATGTACTGTTATAATTATTCAAGTGTCTCCAAAAGAAAAGAAAAGAAAAGTGCTTTTGTTTTCTTGCTTAGACAGACATAAGGCCCTGTATTATTGGATGATGATTAATTGATCGACCAAGGTCCATCTTATATCATACTCCATAGATCATCACCAAAGTACAAGTCATTATACAAGCAGTTGCCCTTGTCGCCAACCTTGGAACATTCTTCCACCCCTTGATCAGCATCAAAGTTACAGAAGTAATCATCAATACTTCCATTTTTATTCTGAAGTTTCAACCTATTGTCGACGTGAAAGCTTGTAGTACTATTTTCCAAACCTGATAATAATGCACTACTATTGTTGCCATTATTATTATCAATAATTTGTGTCAGTTTTTGATGTGACCTTGTTAGTATGATTGGAGACTGATATTATCAAGGATCTTTTCGTTGTCTCTCCGTCATTCCTTTTACTAGTAACTCGTTTATTATCAGTCTCAAAGAATCTTGTTGTTGATATTCGTCCTTGTTGATGTTGATGCCTTAGAGATCATTCGAGGAACAGGCCTGACAACTTTTGTTGTCTCCATCATATGACTGTTCTCTGCTTTACTAACATTTGGACGAGGTAGTTTATCTGACTTTTTCTTCAACAAGTAAGTGTTGCAGTAGTTCATGATATCATTTGCTGTTCTTCCTGGAATTCTACCAGCAATTAACGTCCATCTGAAAAGACTGAATAAATTAACATTAAAGAAAAGGATAAAATTGGAGCAATGACAGACTTTCAAGATCTTTGAACCAAAAACGCTGATGCATGGAGGGAATAGAAAATATGAGAAGTTAATTATGCATGTTTACGTCGCTGTGTTGATTTGAATTTTGTACTGAGAGAATTGTGAGAGCCAATCGCTGGACCTAGGCAAAATAGGCATCACCCAGGGATCCCAATTTTTAAAGGCCCCATATATGAACCCTCACTATATATTAGCTTAATCATATATAATGCTATGCGAAAATTAATCTTAAATAAAAACTTTTGTAGGAACATAGGTAAAGGTTCTGAATGATTAAGTGTACTTGCCTGTTACCAAGAAGTTTATGCATTCGGCTGATGAGATCCACTTCATCTGGTTCAAACTCTCCTCTTTTGATATTTGGTTGCAGATATCAACCACCTCAACCTACAGCTTTTTCAACATCGATTCAAACCTGAAAAAGATCGCAGGCAAGTGTGTTAACAGATTTCAAATACCGAGCATATTCGTAAGATATCAGTTAAAGAAAACCGCACACCATTTGTGAACATTCGATGCCTTTCTCATCAAAAGACATAAATTATGTGCACAACATACGTGCTCCTAGACGAACTTGAGCCCAATTTCTGGGACCATACTCTTCGATATATCTAGTAAGTAGTAGGTCTTCAGTTTCAGACCAAGGCCCTTTTTTCAAAGGTACTCTTGGTGATGGTATAATTGAAGAAGAACAGAGCTCCATATGTGGGTGATGCCTCAACATCACTAAGTACTTGATATAAGAGACAGATCTCAAAGAGATCAATAAAGAAGGTATGTACTGCAAACAATGGTAATGCAAATGCAAGAAGTACTAAAGAATGGAAAACCATATATATAATGCAATTCTTCGTGGCTACATTGGATACCATGCACCACTTGTGTGAAACGTAAAATCATATACATTTTTTGTTTTCTATATAGTAAAGTAACGAAGAGATATATACCAAACGAAGAGATATGCACCACTTACACAATTTAGCTGTGCCCTAGCTGTGCACCTACTATTGCACGTAAACTTACTGTTTAGTAAGCCAGCCTAGAATAGATTTTTCATCATCAACACCATCACCACCGTTAGAAGTTCCACATAAAAAATAGTTAAAGAAGAAAAGATAAACCATAGATAAAAAGATACCATGTATACTTGTGTTCATCCTCGTTTAAGCTATGATGAACCTAGATACATTTCGGTTTCAGCTAATAAGATGAACTTGGTTCATTCTTATTTAAGCTTCGATTAATTATCTTGTATAATCCGACAAAACCATTGAAGAGGTAGAAAAAAATTCTTATGGTGATCCAAAGTAAAATTATTTTAAACGAAAGGCAACAAGTTTGGTCAAATACTCATTTTAGGATACAGAGTATCTTTTAAATTCTTGGATATACAAAGAACAAGCTTTTATTTTTCTTTTAAGGGTTATACAACTAATATATTAAAAAAAGAAAACAATTTCATCGAATGTTTAGAAACTTTTTTTATTTGGCATTAGTGACACATCATCCAACCACTAAACATAGAGGGATTAAAAATAAGACCTTCCTGAGGTTAACGTCTATCGAGTGCACATTGTTAACCCTACTGCTTGAAGGTGAGAAATTTCAAATTACTATATAAAGGAAGACTCAATTTCTTCTAGGTAAGGCTACAATTACGCGGGTTTATCGAATTTCAACAAAACAAGCATAAACAAATGGCATTGCTACATAACGAAATTTCAGTAGCCATAAAAAAAAAGTGTTCAATACTTACCTTCAAGCCTTCCTCTAAACCAGGACCACGAAATGATTTAGATGATGTACAAGCAGCACACCAGCTCTAATTAAACAAGCCATGTGTACAAAAATTTACACATTAGTAAAAGAATTAACATTTTGATGAACAGACGAGAGTTTAGAGACTGAACCCAATTTTTAGAACACATAATTCACCCATAATATAACAGGAAGAAGCAAATAAGAGCAGAAAAATGTTTACTTGTTGGTGATGTGTTTGATATGTTTAGCCATTTTAAAGATTTGTTCTTCAGATTCAATCACATTTGGTCCAGCTAATTCAAAAAAGGGTTCTGCAGAGTGAAAAAACAACAACAGAGTAAACACATCTTTTGTTAGATCACATTACATTCAATTATGACATAGAAATTGAAATTTAAATCAAGAAAAAAGAGAAAATTATATGGATCTTATATCAAGAAATTCAGATTTTTTGTAGAGAGAGAGAATTGATTAGTTATAGTGGATCAAACCTTCAGTTGATTGAATAGATTTGCTGAGGAAATCATGTATTTGTCTGTTTTTTCTGAACTTTGAGTGAAGAAAGTTCGAGAAATTTTGTCTGAAATTGAACTAGAGACTAAAGTGGAGAGGGGAGAGTGGGATTACTGATTACTGATTAGAGACTAACTCTTGTTAAATAGACCCCTCTTTTAGATTCGGGCTACCACCAAAATTATAATATTAAAATTAATAATGAAAAATAGGGATTACTGATATCGGAATTGGCTCAGCCGGTTCCGATATTCGATAAGTTCCGACGGAATCTTAAACTTCGTATCCGATTTCGTTTCGATAAGCTTATCGGATATCGGATATTATCCGATAAATATCCGATAGCTGATATAAATCTTAACACCTGTTTTTTCACTTCAAATTTTTCAGTTCATTTAAGCATTTCCAGTTCACAATTCAGTTCAAACACATACAAAACACACATAAATGATCACAATTTATAAAATACATGTTTTATTGTTCTTGTAGCAAAAGAAAACACAAAGAAACTGAAATTTGTACTAGCATTGTCATTGACTCATTGAGATACAATATCCATTTCTTGTATGTTCACAAGTCCACATATCAGTTGTTAAACTACATTTAGATGTGATTGAATCAAGTTGTTCTTGTAGTTGTTCTTTGAACTCACCATACAGTTTCATAATGTCTTCCCTAGTTGTATTCCTACTATAACACTTGGCAGAAGGATTCAAAGATCTAACAAACTCTCTAAAATATCCATGCTCAACCATATTTATTGGATAATCATGTTTAGCAATCATCTTAGCAACAAGTAACCTATTAGCATCACGATCATATTTCCAATTAGCTAACTTAGTTTGTGTGTTACTTGTTTTGATAGAAGTAATTTTTCTCTGTCCAGGCTGATTCTCTGGCTTCCTGTTGCAGGAATTAAGATGTGCTCTCAAGCGGTTGGTTCCTTTTGCACTTGATGCTTCAAATCTCTTCTTACAATGACTGCATACACTTATAACTTCAAGCACCTTCTTCCCATCTTCTCCAATTTTTGTAATAATAATCCTTTCAAATTCATTTCATACATCAGACCTTGTTGTACGCAATTTTTTCTTGGCTTCAGTTATAAGTGGATCTTCCTCTTCTTCTCCTTCTTCTTTGGGACGAATCACAGAGGAAGAGTTCATTTCTGAACCTTCTTGCAAGGTCTGTACATTTTCTTCTTGTAAATGTGGATGTGATGCAACTGATGAAGTTGAGGTACCCAATTGATTTGATGTTCTTTGACTTTGTGACATCACCCTGAATTGAACAGAATCACACATGTTAGTTCAATACAAGCTTATATGAACATTTTCCATCAAGAAAAGGTCGCCTAAATCCCTACCCAATGGTACCAGTTTCGCAGACAAGAGACTGCAGTTAATGTTGTCAGGAAAAGAAAAAGTCAACCGTAATGTTTCGAACTAACTTATGAAATACAATCATCCATAATTAAATTCTTTCGATGTCATTAGATGAGATTCTAAGAATTAATTCATGTGTTTGTCTCCAACATTCGTACTTTCAAGTAAAACTACCAAAATACATGGAAATAAAACAAGAAACAATGCACACTTAAACTAACATGAGAAATGGTCAAGTGGGTTACTGATAGACACATTTTAGTGTCTAAATTGCACCTTAATTTCTAGTGAGTTAGTATTCGATTGTGTGTCTATTACGTGTTTTTATGCTTTTGTAGGTACATTAGAAGAATAAAGATTTGTGGAAAAATTGGCTCAAAAAGTGTTCAAAGCACCCGGGAAAATGGATCAAGGCACCCACACTTTGGATTGGGGCACCCTTGGATCGGGATGGGCTGGATCGGACCAACTCAGCGGGTCAACTCAGCCCAGTCAACTCGGTCAAAGCCAGTTGACTGAGTCAAACCCAGTTGACCGAGTCAAACCATCATCGGGAAAGTCCTGTTTCAAACAGGAAAGGATTTGGTTGCGATTTTTGGGTTGTTTTCGGCAATTGAAGATGACCCATTGCAATTAGAGTTGGAAGAAATCAAAATACAGTGAAAATCCCGTGAAATCAGCCATGTAAACCCAATTCTGGCCGGAATCAGGACTCGGTTCCTGTTTGGATTGGGATTGAAGAATTGGAGTGATTCGAGAGAGTTCTATTAGGTTTAGAACTCTCTCTAGGGTTTGTGAAGTCTATAAATACGAAGTGAAGCCAAGAAAATCAAGGACAGAAGCCTAGGGAGCGATTCAGAAGAAATCCGGTGAAGTTCCGGCGCCGCCGGTGACCTGCTGGTGCATCGCCGGCACTGTTCTTCACCCACCATCGCTGAAGAAGACGACTCAGCCACATTTATAAGTGTTGCTGTTCCACTGTTACAACTCTGCTCCTGTTGCGTTAAGTTTTGAACGTTCTGTTGCTTAAAGCTCTTTGTAACAGCTGAACCCTGTTCTGTGACACTTATATACGTATCTGTTCAGCTGTTGCACTATTCTTTAACCTTGTAATCAATATTTTGAGCAATGAAATCAACTTTTGAGCAAGTTTTCTTCACCATGGGGTAAGTTTATTTACTGGGATGATGGATAAGGTATTTTTCTCAATTTTATGTGATTTAATTATTTTCTAATAATTATTTATAATTCTTTTATTATTATTTGCATGGATTTAAATTAGAAAAAAATGGTTTTTATTAAATAGTTGTGTTCTCTTTTGATGGGTCATGCTTAGTTAATTACTCTTGATGTCCCATGCTTAGGATTTACAATTATTCTTTTAGGAAACATATTTTTGGCAAACTTGAATTAAATTGTTAAAAAGAATTACATGATTAATCACATGAATTGTTAGAAATAACTGAATCTTGATTCCTGGTTTTTCCCATATTTTCTAAAAATCATCTCTAGTCTATTTTTCTGATTTTTATTAGTTTAGGTTAAGTTGAATATTTTCTAAAATCATTACCTTCACAAGTTCGAGAATCGAACCTCTTTTTACCACTATACAAAATCACATCAGTTACCTGTTTCTTCAGCAACTTCTTCTTCCTTGTAATGTCACCACCTACAATACAAAATTTAGAACGCATAAGAATGTGTATCTAATTACATGTGACAAACTTGTATCTGTAAGCCGTCCCAAGGATTATATGTCTAGCCAGTTGTCCATTTCAGCAATTAAAGAACACAAACCCTCACTCAGTTAAATACTCAAACACTTGAAAGTCTTTAACTTATACAGATAAAACATTAACTAGCCATCATTGAGAAATGAATTTCAACTCACTTTTAAGAAAGCTATTGACCAGAAAGAAATGAAACTACTGTGAAGCTTTAGTTCTAAGAACAATTGCAAATGGAGATTATCTAACATATAATGTATAAAAAAAACCAAAAAAAAATATCCAAAGATCAAACTCAATGGAACAATTGACATTCTTACTGTGTTAAGTAATTTTACTTTTCAGTGGAGATGATAAAAATAATTGGTTGGTAAACGTCGGAAGTGATGGAACGTGTGCTCCAGAAAAGGCATATTTTGACTTCTACCAAGAATGAAACAAAAGCATTTTCATGAAACAATTCAACTATCAAAACAGTTGAAGAGATAGGTAAATGATGTGCAAGGCTTTTCATGTATGAACATTAATCAAATTATGATATCATTCTCAATATGTGCATTGCGAATTAAAACTAGTGCCAAATGTTATCTACCCAAGTTACTATGAAATGTTATACTTGGAAATATGGTCTTGTGATGCTTTGAGTGTTAGCTTAATAGAACAAGACAATAGTAGATAAAAGGGAAAATCGTCAATGAATTGAGAATGAATACATGAACATGTTAGATCATAATGTTGGTATAGAGTACCATTATATGGTGTGTCAAAGTTAGATGCAACCTAAAGGACACATAATTGTCGTTTCTTAAATTGAGAAATCCTGATAATTATGGAGGGCCCTTATACCTCAACGGTGGGGGTATAAGATGGAAAAAAATTGTTTGTTTGATTCCTCAAGCAGATTTATAGAAGACCTTAAACTTATATATGTCCTACCATGTAGACCTCAATTGTGAGGGTCTAAAGTGAGAATGAAGAGTCGACTTCTTTAGAAAATCATTGCATATGATCACCAGAGCTGTAGTATGATAACTTATAATTCTAAAACTAACAAAATTTGAATAAAATAAATTTTATTGTTGAGGATGTTGAGTTCTCGACAACAATTTTCTGAGGTCGGGTTCTCACACGAGATAGAATAAGTCAGACAGAGACTTGACTTTGTGAAATTGTTGTTAGAGAATAAAGTAGTGATCTCTTGGCACATACTTACATGTCACTAAAATTGCTACGTCAGGCATTGCTTGCCATTATTGTTAGTATGCTACATTAGATGGATGTTGAGGCATTATACTTAAATGGTTAGTCAAAGGTGGAAAAACCTTAAGGGTTTGGTTAGCGCTAGGGGTACAAACTGATTACACCTACATATACTTGACCTAAAACAAGCTGTAAGTCAATGACCTAGCAATATTGTTATGTGATGATGATGAATACTAGTGATGTGACACTAATGAATTTGATAAGTGTATTTACACTAAATAAATTAAAGGTGCATATGTTTAGCATGCCTTTGTTATGTGTTTTACAACCACTAACAACTTTTGTTGTTTAAAGTTTGACAGGAAAGTATTTGTTGTTGAAGTGGTCTAAAGGATCAGAAAGAACCAAAATCAAATTTTGATACTATAGTTTCTGTCAAATGTGTGTTGTAAAATAGGTGTGCATGTTTCCCATTTTATCCAGAATAATTACAGGGTTGCTCTGATCACATGACCAAAGAATTGAGATGCTTGAGGTACATATTTAATTTTAAATATATGATATATATTGCACCAGCCTTTGGAGAAAGATGTAATGATCATACTAGTAAGTAGTACATGTATCTTGTATATTCCTTTATATGCTTTACAACCACTAGAAAACATGTGATGTTTACGATTTGATTGAAAGACTAAGTTGTTGTAGACAAGCATGATCTAAAAGATCATTGGAACCAGAATAAATTCTGACGGAAATGGTCTTTATCAAACTCGATGCATTTAATGTATGTTGTAAATGTGCAGTGAATTAGGTGTACATATACACTTGTGATCCCAGAAAAATTAGTGGGATGATCTGATCAGAAATTTACAGTACCTGGGGTACATTTTAAATTGTGTATGTGCATGATACATATTACACTGACCTTAAGAGATGGTGTGATTTCAGGATTTGGAGAATCTTAGCATATGTGTGTACTCTCTTAAGATGTATATTTAGTTGGAAATCCTCCAACAAACATGAGGTACTCGAATGAGATGAAATCAGAGTTCTTTTGCTTAAATTAAAGCATAAGAGGAAGCTAAATGGCTTTAACCCTTTTGTTGGGTATTCCTCTGTGACCGAAGCCTGTGGCCACCACTGCTGAAACTCAAGTGATTATGTGAGTCTAAAGTAAATGAGCAATGGAAAAGTCTAGACAAACTCAGAGAAGGCTAATTCGGTAAGACAACTACTCTCTAATGAATTGATTTTTGTAGACTTAGTGAAGTCAAGAGAAAAATCAGTGGATCCTTTGACGAAAGGATAATCTAGAGAGATAGTTTGTTATTGCATCGAGGGGGATAAGACTTAAGATCAAGAAATAAAATTTCCATGAAGGACACTCAACCTTAGTGACTGGAGATCCCAAGATCAAGGTTCAATGAGACAACTAATTTATGGTAATTAGAGGTATGCAATATCAAGAGGATTACATTCACTGTCCCTCCCTATGGTGCATTGTTGTGATAGTGTGACTGCATGTGAAGGCTGACTTTTAAGAAGTCTTAATGAGTTCTATAGTTTAAATTTAAGATTAAAGTGGGGTGTATCAGTAACACCCTTGATAGAACTCACCTATCTGAATGAGAAAGTGGGACGCTTCCTATGAGAATATGAGCTGATTCTCTAGAGCCTTCTGAGAAACGAGATATTTGCTCAGGGACAAAATGAAACCAACGGCACGAGCTTGGCAGCAAACTTGGAGATATCATGTGTGGTTGTTATTGCGAATTATACCAAACGCTAGCAGTTCAAGACATCGTGTTCACTGTCTCTAGCAAGTAGTTCCGGTAATCTCTCACTAAGCAAAGGTTCAAGACCTCATGGACACCTCTGCCTAAAATGGTATTTCCTGCGTTTTATGTGATTTTCGTTTTTTATCGAGATTTAATTTATTTTGAGAAAATGAGTTTTATGTTATTTTTTTATGGTCTTGGTATTACTGATACTTACGACCTAAGGGTCACTAAGGGATCACTGGCTCATTTTCACTTTGGTGAACGGAACCTTTAGTCCCACTATGGGAAACTAAAAATGAAAGTTCTCCATACTATTATGATTAATGCAATCAATAGTATGACCCTGGGGTCAACACACTTTTGTGTGAGGGAGAGGATGTTGAAATGGCTAGTATGACTTCAATGCGCAGGTGCGTCAGTCTGTTCAATCAGTTCGATCGGGTCGTGGGATTGGGGTGTTGATTTACCAAGATCTATTTGTGTTTTTCATGTTTTACTAAGGTTTTCATTCATGTGGAGGATTGTTGGAAAACAACTTATATTAAAGTTTATTTTAAATCTTTTAAGTAAATAAAATAAATTTTTGTTTTCGTTTATAAATGAATAACTGATTAGTCCCACATCGGGGAGTTTCCAATCTTAAATTGTCTTAAGAGACTATATAAACTTATTAGTCCCACATCGGGGAGATCCTTCTTCTTAAGTTGTACTAGGTTATTATATAAACAAGCTTTTCTCAACCTATAGAGATAATCCAAGGAAAAAGGGTTTATCCATATTTTTGGAGAGACCAAAAAGAATAATAATTTTTTATTATCTTTCTACAGTTTTCGAGATTTTCTTTAAGGGTTTTTTTGGAGTTTCCAAGCTCAAGTTGAGCATCTACTGCATATACTAGTAGTAGGTGTAGTAGGGTGTTTTATTCTGGAGGCATTCGCTCTGTGGAGGCTATAGCATCACTTTTGGCTGTAGCCGGGCGCTAATGTCTTAAGGACAGCGTGTTGAACACGTGATTCTCTCTATTTTCCAAAGTTTTTGCTACATTCCATGTTGATGTTGTGGAGATATGCGGAGCTCGTCCTTTGTGACAAATCACTTCCATTAAGGAGCTAAGTATCAACAACTTATACTTATTTGATTTTCTTCATTTTTGATTGTTGCAACCAACATCATATAAGTCTTTGTACTTTCTAAATGTTTTTTATTAAAATAATTTTTTTGCAAGGACAAGATTTGAACTCAAGTCTTATGTATGTGCTATGTATTCTTCATTTTTCATTAATTTTTCCTTATTTTCCATTTTCATTTTTCCTATTTCTTATCTACATTAATTTTTATTCCCAATCATCTTATTTACCACCCAAATTTTAAAAAATCTTAAATATTATCTTCAAATATTTTAACTTTCTTTTTTACACCCTACGTATCTTCATTCCACCCTACCACTAAAAACCCTAAGCAAAAAAATCCAACTTCTCCTCTTTTTTTTCTCCACCATCACCATCTGCACCCTCTTCTTCACCACCCGACAACACTTTCAATCATTTTTCTTTTTCTTCTTCTTTTTTTATGGTTGATTTACTACACGAAGATGCCTCTAAAAAAACAAGTAATTGTTCAAACAAATTAGTCACTTAAAAAAAAGTAAAATTTAAACCTAATAATTTTAGTTTAATAAAGGTTCTTAATAAATGTGTGATTGTATAGTTAAATTATTATTCAAATTCAATTTGTTTCTTCTTTTTTTGTTGTACGAAGAACTAGTCAGTGAAATTGGGTCAACTAATATTTGAATGTATTTGTTGAGTATTAAAAACTACCATTAAACGTCTAATTTTTGAGTTCCATGAGAACTAGTCGGTCATCTATGAACGACTATGACTGAACTCAGTAGTCCAGTTGCAGACGACTACAACAGGTTTCAGTCGCTCAAGGATGGACGACTACAACTGGTTTTAGTAGCTCAAAGCTGGACGACTGGAATAACTTTCAGTTGTCTTCATCTGGACGACTGCGATGTGATATCGCCGGTTAATTGTAGTCGGCTAATGATGTATTTAAATCAATCTTTGAATTATATTTTTAAATCTTATATCATTTGATTGTAAGGGTAAACACAATAATGAGGCATATTCCTCTGAAGATGTGATTAGCCAACAAGATGTTGAAAACGAAGATATCAAAAAAATGGGAGTTCGAAAATCCACAAGACAGATGAAACCGGTACAAAGATGTAGAGTATAAGTTTATTAGAGAAAGAAAAATACCAAATAAAGTTGTAATTGTTAGTTTAGATCTTTTAATTTCGATAATATGCTTTTAAGGGTTTAATACATTTGTTAAGGGTCAGATATCACATATGACTGATCCATATTATGTTTTATTATTATTTAAGAATTTTCTTTTAGATACAAAATATTATTAATTTAGTATACCTACTAGATTTTTTAGTCATTTTTGTATGATCATAGCAGCTTGTGTGTCGTCAGGAAGTTTCAATTACTGAAAACAAGATAAATGTCATAGTGTCCAGTAAAAAAATAAATTATATTCGTCAAGGACTGGAGGAGTATAACTGATTCTAGTCGACATGGTCTGGACGACTATAACCAATTCTAGTCGTGTGGAAAGTTTTGACTATGGAAAACTGGATAAAATGTCATAGTGTCCAGGAAAAAAATTATAGTTGTCAAGCATTGAACGATTGTAACTGATTCTAGTCGATAGGTTCTGGACGACTACAACAACTTCTAGTCACCTGGGAAGTTTTGACTAAGGAAAACAGAAATAAAATCAAAATATTGAAAAGTCTATCGTCTAGAAAAGGTCGAGTATGATCTCCTGCAGTCGTCCATAACCGGACGACTGATAAGCAGAGACCCTTCCTTTGGTTGAAAGCCCTAGTTGATGGATATGGTGGAGCATAGTTCCGATCTTAGGGTTACAATGGAAAAATAGAGGTTTATGTAAGGCCCTGAACGGTAACCGGTCAGCGGATCTGCTCCTACAAAAAGAGAGAAAACGAAGAATCAACTCGCTGGCTGTCGGTCGCATTAACGATGTGCGGCGATTGGGTAGTAAGTATAAACTATCGAGAAAGGGTTTCAAAATAAAAAAAAGCCTTAGTGGATCAACATCGGGGATCCACGCGAGACACCAGTAAAAAGTTGTATGTTCTAATAGACCTTGCAATCCATAAAGGAAGCTACGGCATATGCGGTTAAAAATCCTACTCAAGACTTGAATTCGAGAGGAGCTCAATCGTTACTTGTCGGCGGTAATAGACAGACCAGCTCTTCAGAAATTAAAAAAAAAAAAATCTGATTGAATATCGATTATTAATTGGGTTTATTACTAACCTCTAAACCTTGTCCACAAAATGGTTAATAAAATAAACATAATCTTTTTAGATCTTCGATTAATCCAGGGTTTGGATATTTTTCCCAGATTTTCAATAAAGATTCTTCTATAATAATGGTTTACTAATTAATAGTTGATTAGTTCGTCTACGTCTCAATGAACTAAAGGATAAAAGAAAGGAATGTATGTAGTATAATAATTTAATATAAATTCAACCTAGGGTTTCCAACTTGATGATTTTTTAATGGTTTTGTTTAATGAACATGAGAGATTAATGAAAAAAAAAAGACAAATAAAAATGATAATAGTCATAGTGAAGATTAGTTTGACTTTTGTAGATGGTAAATAGAAAAAATAAGAATTGAAAAACAGATTAATTTAGGAGATTGTAAGAGGGATGGAAAATAGGAAAAATGGGGGTGGAAAATAGGGAAAACCTTTCATATCTGTAATACTAATAACATATATGTATGTGTGTATTTAGAGATTTACCATGAATCCTCGGTTCACGATTCAATATATGTTTCGATTCTTAAAACTAAAAAACGATTCACGATGCGATTCACGATTTAAAAACCTTGTACACGGGAATACTAAACTTTGCAGGGAATATCAACCCAGAGATTCTGTGATCACAATTGTTTTATCTTATATCGATTGGTAACCACACACAAGGTTTGGTGTCCCCATGTGTAACACCCGTATTTTTCGTATGACGCTTACTCTGGGACGCGTCATTGTATTGGATGAAGCTTCATCTCAAGCTTCTGAAGCTTACTAAGGGATGCATCAAGGTGTGGTCGCATCGCTTGACTTGGCTACAAAATCAGCTTGGCATTATGATGCTAGGCTTGTCCCTTGCTCAGAGATGCAACATTTACATATGTTGCTTACTAGTGGAAGCATTATACTGCTGCGGTATTATTATGCTTGGACTTTACCGTTATAGTGCTAAGGCACTATTATGTCGTGGTGCTTACTAGAGGAAGCATCATTGACCCTATATCGCTTACATGAGAAAGCATTATAGTGCTAAGGCACTATTATGTCGTGATGCATATTAGAGGATGCATCACTGCCCAAATATCGCATTTACAATGGCCTGAAAGTAGATGACTGTCCTCTCCCCTTCTTTTCTTTACATGTAGAAATGCTAGTAAAATAAATATAGGGAAGAGGTGTTGGTTGGAAATTCACGAAGCTTGCTCGAGAATGCTTAACCAAGAAAGCATCATTGTCCCGTGTAGGTTACCCGAGAAAGCATCATAGTGCATTAGCACCATGATAGTTGGTGCATGATGGGGTTTTAATTTTATACCGCAAGAGCACGGCTATCGATGAGACAGTATGTAGGTACGGTTTGTTCCACAGGGATTTCAGAATTGTAATTTATAGTTTTTAAATAACTAATGTGCTAATAACAAAATTGATTTTTGGTTATATTCTAAAATTCTAAAACACATAAAATAAGACTAAAATTGATTTACAGGTGAAAGAAAACCTAGGACTCAAGATTTCATCACTACTATGCATACTAGATGTTTACAACCATTCTCTATAATTTTCTCAAAATAATACTCAAGACGACTGCGGACAATTGATTGCGTCTTGGAAAATAAATCATTTAAACTTAATTATTTTCTCAAAGGATTAATAATCAGCTTCACTTAAAATGTTATTATCTAATAAGAATGTTTAAAACGATTAATTAAGCATCATAGGACACATGAAGAAATTATTATCATGATTAACCAAGAAACACTACAAGAAAAACGGGTTTAAGCGACATGTCGTTTTAAGTCGCTTAAAGCCTCTTTTAAGTCGCTATAACCGTTATAGCGACTAAAAGTGGCACTCGCTCCGTTGGTTGCCCAAAGCCATGTATCTCAAAGCCTTGAGCGACCATGCAATCGCTCTAGTAATAAACCAACTTACCTAAAGCGAGTGCTTTTCTCATTGCTTAACATTAGACCAACTAACATGGAGCAAGTAAAATAGTGATCGCTTAACATCTAGACCAACCAATATAGCAAGTAAAATATCAATCGCTTCAGATATACCAATCATTCTAAAGCAATTAAACTACTTAGTTGATAGATACGTGGAGCAACTATTTCTGAAATTGCTTGGTTAAAGTTTTAAGCGATCAACTAATTTTGCTCGGTAAAAGTGATTTATGATTTTTATTGGCCTGAAGTTGGTTGCTCAAGCTTTTGAGGTACAAAATTTTTTACTCTCTAGAAGCAACTTGTGACTTAGGAGCTATTAAACTACCTAGTTGGAAGATAAATGGAACAACTAAACCTGATTTTACTTGGTTAAAATTTTAAGCGATCAAATGATTTTGCTTGCTACAAGCGATTTTTACTTTTGGTTGTCCTGAAGTTGGTTGCTTAAACTTTGAAGGTATCAAAGTTTTTACTCAAGTTGATCGTTTAAATTTTTAAGCTTCCAAATTATTTTAGAATTCAGATTTTAATTGGCTTAAAGTTGGTTGCTGGAGTATTTAAGCTACTCAATTTTTTTGCTCGCAAAAAAATTACTTCACTATTCTGATTTACATAACCCCAAATCATAATTTAAATTAAAATTAATACCAAATAAATTATAAACCAAACTAAAAACAAAGTTAAATTTTATTATATCACATAATTCAATTTATGTCATTTCTTAAAAAAGTTACACTCTCTACATAAAAGGAAAAAAAAGTACAATCTAATCATTTCTTTAAAAAATATTTACAATCTCCACAATCTTAAAGCAAAAGACGAAGAACGCTACTTCAAAAACAGATATGGCCTTACTCAGAAAAAGATATGAATCTAAGATAGAGCTGAGTTTTTTTCCTAAGCCTGATACAAAGCCAGCTTGAACAGCTTCATCCAGTACCAACCAATTCTGGTCACATCAATAACATTGCATCACATACAAAGCAATCATTTGAAAGTAAGCTTATAAGAATCCAGGGATTTGTAAGTGTAGCTGCATAGGTACCTCATCTGAGGTCAAGTGACTGAGCTTTTCATTGGCAATCTCTTCACTTCGGACAGTTGTAACCATTACCTAAACGGCAAAAAAGATCTGCTTAAGACCAATATCAAAAGCAGTTCAAAGTCAAACATACCTGTATAGGATCGTAATCAGTTATAACAGCTTCATAGAAGGCAGGTTAAAAATCTGCTTAAGACCAATATCATAAGCACTTCAAAGTCAAACACACATGTATATATAGGATCATACTCAGTTATAACAGCATCAAAGAAGTTGTTATCCTCAGGCCACCTTGTCATCACCTTCCTCTCAATATATGGATCAGAAATTCCATCTCCCACACGTCCATTTGTCACAATTACACCAGAAAGTCCCCGATTAGGACAGAAGATTTTCCTTTCATAAAACTATCAAAATCATAATCTCCAACAATCTAACGTAAAAAATCAAATGAAATAAATAGAGAGATTACAATCTCAACTCAGGTCAAAACAAGCATAATACCTTTTCTTTTTGAAGCTCCTGGAGTTGAGAATGAAATTCATCCAACTTCTTCAAAGACAAGTCATCCTAATTAACTGTGGGAGCCTCTGCCTGTTTGGTAAGTTTCGAATTCCCAGCAATTTCGCCACATCTTTTGAATCTGTGATTGTACATCAGCAAACTCGTTCTTCCTTTCATCTTTCAGCTCCCATAGCTGTTCTAGTGTTGGAGCTATAGCTGCTAAATGTTCCTTGATTGTCCCTGTCGACTTGTCGGGCTGTATAACAATTCGTAACATTAATGAGGACATACCAAGCTACAGTAACTAAATATGTCTGTATAACAATTAGTAACATATTAATGAGGACATACCAAGCTACAGTAACTAAATATGTCTTTGTCAAGGTAATCACGATGGTATGTAACATTCATTCCAGACTTGCGAGCATTAGCGATTCAGCATAAGTAAGCCATGGGCTATGTTAAGCTAAGATGTCTGAAAATAAACTAGAATCTAGAGGTTAAGGTTCAAATAAAATAGCAGGAAAACCCCATACAAGCACAGCTTTCATCCATTCAAGGAAACCCATAAGTAAAAAGATGAGAAAAACATAAAAACCCATATGACTACTAACTGTACAAACAATTAAAATCAATCAAAAATACCCAAATCCACATATTTAAACCATAAAATAAGCAAAAACAGTGAAAAATAAAAAAACCCAAATTTGAGAAATTGAAATCAGAGGAAGTAATAATGTTTGTATACCTTAAAATTTGTTTCTCACGAAGTGGTTGGAGCTGTTCATCCAAAATCCTTTTCACCACCAGCCAAACTGGACTTGATTCTCTTTCCAGTTAGATATCCTTTAACCTACGAATGATATAACAAAGAACAATACTTCAGTTACAATCCACACAAAATTTAAACGGAAAAATTAGGATTTCCATAACAAAATTAATGAGGAAAAAAAACTACTTCTTAGATTTTGATCTCTAAGACTACTAATGTCTCCCTCTTCACTGTCTTGTTTAGTAACTTAATCCTTGGATCCAAAAGACGCAACAACTCACATACTAAGAGGCGTGATTTAGATCTACAAGGTCATAAAACATCTGATGTAAAATCATTTGATCCTTCTCTTTCATTACCAGCAGAATTTTGAGATTGCAACTGGAGTTGGTGGGTTCAAATCTTCATCGATGTAAAACAGGTGCAGAGTTTTCATGGAGAAATGATTGATTTTGAATTAGTTATGATGTATAAACTTAGGATTTAAATGATGAATCTGAGTATAAGGAAGACGATGAGAGACTGAGATTGAGGCGGAGAATAACAATTAAGTTTTCATTTGGGTTTTCATTCATTTAGGAATAGAAACTGAGATGTCGTGAGAGATCTGATAGAGAAGTGATAATAGAGTTTCATCGTGATGGTGTTGAATGATCCTGATTCAGCAGTGATGGTGGTGATGGTCCAGTCGAATATGGAACCCTAGTTTCTCCACCGGCGGCTCAAATTGGAAGAGAGACAGAAAGAGAGAGAGAAAAGCAAAGGGCGAAAATGAGAGACAAACTTTTGTATAGGGTTTTGAAAAAAACGATTAACGGTGGATAAGCCACCTCATACAGATCATGGAAAGATTTTAATGGTCCAGATTAGCTGTTGGATGCTCATACGGATTGTGTGTTAGTTACCATTTTGTGTTAGTTACCATTTTGTGTGCTAGTTACCATTGTGTGTGCTAGTTAACATTGCGACTCTTAAGTTTTTGCACACATGAGATATCCCATTTTGCGTGTCCGATAAGTTTAACGAGTTAGGGGAAAAGGTTACTTAGGATAATAAGGTGTATATGAACCCTGAACCCGAACCCCGAACCCTCAACCCGTCATGTTCGCAACATTAACTCTAAACTACGAGACATCAAGCTTTGCTTCCCAATTCCTTTCAATTGGGATGATCATATATTTTTTGTTATTAGGTAAAGCTTAACTTTATACAAGAAATTAAGCTACATCTCAATTCCTTTTAATTGAACATTTGTTGGGGTTCAACCCAATTCATCAAATCATAACTTATAAACAAATGACAAACTAATAACCCTAATTACAAAAAAAAAAAATTGATGAATATTAATTTCCAAAATTTGTTACGTTACGATAGAAATATCCATTTCCGACGTTACGATAGTAATATGCATATTACTCGACTATTCCGATCAATCAAAATTAACTATGATTTCTTCAATCTCACTAAAATTCACTCAATTGTTTATCGAATCGACTTGAATACACTCAATTTTGAACGGATATGTATTCAAGTCGATCAAAATTGAGTGTATTCAAGTCGGTTTGATAAAAAATTGAGTGAATTTTAGTGAGACTGATGAAATCATAGTTTTATATCATTAGATTTGTTAGATCGATAAAAAAAATGAATAAGTTTGATTGAGATTGAATACAATTCAATAAATATAAGTGAAATCGAGTGAAATTGATGAAAACCTCTTCCCCTAAGTCGGAATCTTCGTCGATACCCTGAACCATAAACCCATGGAATCCTTGAGAAATTAAGTGAGATCGAGCGGTATTGAATAAGATTGATAAATAATAGGATCACGTGAAAAGACAATGAACCCCTTGTTCGATGATGTTTACGAGTTTGATATATTTTTAATTCAATCAATTTTGTTATATTTCACTAGAAATCACTCAATGTTTCATCAATCTCACTTGAATACAGTCAATTTTGATCGATCTTACTCAAATTATATTAATTTACATTAATTTACATTAATTATATTAAATCACTAAACCTAATCTGACGCACATGTTCCTTTCCCTCTTTCTCTCTCTGTCCCGGGTTGTGCTCTCCTCTGCGCCGCTACTAATTCCTAAAGAAAATCACTAAACCTAATCTCTTTGTCCCGGATTCACTCGAAATCAACTCTCTATTAACCTAGATCCCACATATTAAATCTCACAGCTTCTATCTTCTCTCAGTTTTGATTCGCGTGAAAAAACTATCTTCTGGGTGTTTAATCAAGTAAGTTTCTTATATTTCTCATAAAAATAAGATATGAGTACCCCTTTCTTCATAGTTTTTTACTTTGAATTTTAATTATGAGTGAATCGTAGCTGCAGTATGTTTCAATTAGGGATTTTCAATTTCTTTGTGGTTTGTAAAGTGGGTTTCCAGTATGTTTCAATTAGGGCTTTTTTGATTTCGATATGGATTTTGATTTAACAGGGGAAATTTAAGTTGGAATCTTCACGATCACTTCATTTCTTGGAAATTTAAGTTGGAATTTAAGTTGGAAACATCTAATCTTTTTTAATTGAAAACATTCTGATCATTTCTTCAATTAGCATATCATGCTTTAATTTGGGAAACTAATATTAATGACTATTGCGAACTCTATTGTGATAAAAATGATTAACCATAATATTCTTTGATGTCTTTAATATCATCCTGAAAACACAATTTGCTTCATTATACTCAATTTAGTTGACTGGAATGATATGAGTTGTTTGTTTAATTATAGTCAATTTGGTCAACTCATGTTAAAGAAAAAACAATTTGTGCATCCAAATATTTACTCATGGTGAATTAAAACAATGATTTGAACAAGTTTTCATGTTTCCATTAAACAAATCCGAATAAGATTGTTGGATTAATACTAAGTTCTCAAGTTTTCATCCATTTACCTCACTAAATTTCATTCTATAGTCATCAATTATACAATTTTGTACAATGCTCAATCATTGTATGATTCCACTCGATTTAACCCGATAACCCTTAATCCTACTGCATTTCACCCAATAACCCTCAATCCTACTCGATTGATCCCGTTATTAATCAATTTCACCTGATTTTTGATCTCACCCATATGAACCATCATTAATCAACCACCCATTACTTATCATTCTTACTCAAATTCACTCATTAACCATCAATTCCTTTTGATTTCAGCCAATAACCTTCTTCCATATGTCAGAACCTTCATCGGTGCCCTAAACCCATCGATGTCTGGCATATTATTCTTAATAACCTCTTTCCCTAAGTCGGAATCATCATCGGTGCCCTAAACCCATCGATGTTCGG
>JAJJMC010008009.1:0-11855 GCA_023531435.1 Papaver californicum | reverse complement strand
TGATAGTCCATGCTTGTGATTTACCTCTGTTTGTTAGCATAACAAAACCAATTTTGGCAATTATTTGGGCTTCAATTAATTTAAAAAGAATTATCTGATTAATCACATAGGTTGTTAGAATTACCTGATTCCTGATTCCTGGTATTTTTAAAATTATTCAAAAATCATCTTTAGGTTATTTAGTCTTTTTCTTACTCCTGAAATTTTCTAGAGTTAATTAGAATCATTATTTTCTAAAATCATTACCTTCACAAGTTCGAGAATCGACCCTTTATTTACCACTTCTAAAATTACATCACCCACCCCACCAGAACATGCCCCCTCTGACCAGCACCATCCATGATCATACCCCATCACCAATCATAATTGAACCAACTATCCAAATTCAGACAAAACAGATGCGATACATTAGACAAGCCATCATCTCTGAGCAGGGTCTCGTGTCAAAATGGGTCTATACAAGTACAGATTATGTTATAATAAACTTCGATGGATCTTACTCTACATCTGACTATGCAGCAGGATATGGAGCAGTAGCCCGCACTTCAAAGGGTTCCTTTATAGCAGGTTTCTCGGGTGTGGCCAGAGTGGGATCCAGCCATCATGCGGAAGCTATGGCTTTAAGAGAATCAATCCTTTGGGCAAAGGAGCAACGATGGAGTCACATTTTGTTTAGAGGGGACGCAAGGACGCTTATTGACGACGTCAATGGAATCACGACATCCAGCCCTTGGTCTTGCCATGCTATTTTAGTAGATTGTAAAAAACTTTTAAAGTTATTGCGGTTTTGTAATTTAACATTTATCGGTAGAGAGGAGAACATGATAGCAGACTTTATAGCTAACTTTGCTCGAATAGATGGAGTGGGAAAACTGTGGAGCGATCCTTCCCCTCTTTCTATTCAATTATCTGTAGACCTATGTAGTCCTCTTTTCAGCTAATGAAATTTTATCTTTTCATCAAAAAAAAAAAAAAAGAATCCGAGTATCCATGGTGGCAATTTTAACCTTTCCTCTCAAAAATAAAAAATAATACCAATGGCTACTAATAAGTATAACAATCCCATTAATAGTAAAAACCATATAATACTCCCTCCGTTAGGGTTTATTTTTAGCCTTAAAATAGACGAAGGTTTTTATATTTTTATCAATTTTTTTTTGATTTGTCCCTGCATTGAAATCAGACACTAGAAATTTTAAGAATTAATATTAAAGGATGTATTTGGAAAAAATTTAGTCTCTTATTTTTGTTATTTTGCTTAAATATCTTCACCTAAAATGGAACAGAGGGAATATGTTTTATCAAGCATGGAATAAATAAATAAGAAGTACACAATCATGGCAGTGCTTTTCTAAATTAACACAGACTTCAGAGAACATGGGATTCAAACAAATAAATTCGCATCAAGCTGCAGATTTGGAACGAGAAATAACTGAAGTGTAGCCCCTTTGAAGGGGCTAGGCCAAGACGGATGTCCGGTCCTGATGGATTTCAATTTCATGTCATCTTGTAATGGGGGTTTTTCATGCGCGAAGACATAATGAGGGTAGTCAGAGTCTTCAAGAGGTGGGGGTCTATTAATTGGAGGCTTAAAGCTACTTTTCTAGCTTTGATTCCAAAGAAAGAGAAGAAGTGAAGGACTTTAGACTAATTTGCTTGATAGGGAGTGTTTATAAGATGATATCTAAGATCACAAAAATTAAATCCAATGCTGCCTCACTTGATCTCCTCGCATCAGTCGACGTTCATTATTGTATGCAAGATTGACTTCGAGAAGGCTTTCGACCACTCTTTTAGGGACTTTATGGATGAAGTCTTGCAAAAAAAAATGGGACTCTATGTGTGGATGGTGATTTTTGTTACAATGGAAAATGATCATTTTAGGATTCAATTAAAATTTTGTCGTCAAAATTAGACTCATAGGACCAACACAAAGTCCCGGCCTCACGAGCGAGATTCATCTCTCAGCCTCTCGAGTCAGACTCAAGCTCTCGGCCTCTCGAGGTTCAATTCTTGGCCAAGACAGCTCCTAGCTAGCTAGTACATCCCAGCGATATACAACAGTAATGCCTACTCATTATCCTCGTGATGCGTCCATGGCTGATTCTATGAGAAATGACCAAGACTTAAGTCGCCAATAAGCACGACTCGCCCCTCGGTCTTACAAACACGATTCAAGTCTTACGAGCCTCGTGATTGACTCCTAGTGTATTCCTGCGAGATACACTGTTCATGTCTTCTCCTGAACCTCGTGATTAACTCCTAATACAATCCCTACGAGACACACTGGTCATCTATGCTCTGCGAATGAATCGTTCATGACTCCTTGCGAGAATATTTACTTGTCAAATCAAGTGTTCCATCGTCATATATAAATGAGAAACACTCTCAAGACATATACAGACCCCACTCTCAGTTTCATAAGCATGTCCTAGCATTCCATGAGACCTAAGCCTCATGAGCATGTCCTAGTCGACTCTATGAGCCTTGAGCCCCACGAGCTCATCCATATCTTGTACATACACGAGATTTCAGGCATACAAAGCCTCAGACATTAGCCTCATCCTCAAGTATAGGCATCAAGTCTCTTACATTCATCAGAAAAGACTCACCAGTAGAGTTCACCCCCCACCGGCCATACAAAGCTAAGACTCATCCTCAACTCCTCTCATCTCATGTCTCACACACGACATTCATGCTATCCTGTGCTTTCCACATGACTCAACTCCTCTCGTGTCTCACTTGATGGTATTTAGCAAATAATCTCAAGCTTATTATTGATGTCCAAAATATATGTTGTTTAGTTTTTTATGCCAGTGCTGTTGCAAAACAGGCCTTGGATTATAATCAAAGTGTGGGAAGTGAGACACAGCTTTTCATGCCTTTGAATATGTTATACATGACAAATTGCTAAGTATGTTATACATGACAAATTCCTAGGTTGGTGGATGAAAGAAAAGTACGAGTTCCTAACTATAAAGGGCAGGGGAGAGATTTTTTTTTGGAAACCAAGCTCTATAAGATAGTTAGACACTTACACTGTGCATGCATCTTCTACTTCAAGTGTAACACGATGATATACATCGTTTATACTTTATAGCATGTCATTGTTTAGTTATAAACTTAAAGTTGTATTGTGAGTTCAAGATGTTGGAGGAAGCTGAAAAAATGTTACCATAAGAAGCTATACATATGATTTCTTATACTCAGAAAGTAAAAAGATTATTAATTACTTTAGGTTATTGGATGCTAATTATGAATAGCAGTCATAGACTTGTATATGTCAATTGTATGCTAATTGCTTACAACTATTACATGGTGTGGTGGTGTACATTCACATCTCTATAACTGTCCTGATGATTTATCCGTCTGGTAAATACTAGGAACTAAAAGTGGAGATCGTAACAAGTCATTGATAAAGATAGAAAAGTGTGGAACAATCAACTAGCCAGTGTTGTATTAAAAGACATATACAAAAAGGATATAAAAATTAAAAAAAAGGCCATTTATTTCTCGATGTCAGTGGAGATTGAAAAAGGTTACCTGATATTTAAAAAAAACAATTATTTTTGGATTTTTAATTGAAACCGAGCGATCACATTCCGAAAGCGGGGCATAGAGTATAAACATAAATAAAATGTACTTCAAGTATATTTGGATCACAATAAAAAGAAAAAATAAAGTTTCAACCGTCTGAAGTATATGACCATATCGAAGAACCTTCCTGTTTTGTATTCTTTTGGTTTTTATTTTATTGGTGAAGAAACCATTATTACATTCTAACCAACTAGCTTAATTTATATTTGAAGTCCAAGTGGCATAAAATTAAGAGCAACCAAGTGCTTTTAAATTATGAGATCTTTTTTCTCTGGATTGCTAAAATTGGTCAAACAGATGAAATGTCCAAGATACTACAGCACAAATCTTAAAGAAAATTGAATAGTATCATATATTCATGTCTGAACATTAAGAGTGACTAGTGATTATTTATTTATTTCAAGTGTTAATGGGATTAATTAAGATTTACCGGGGTTCCAGTATCTGAAACATCTTATTCCTTTTGTCCTAGAAAATTTATACTAAATTAAAAAAATGTATAAATTTAAAGGACAGATTAATTAAATATCCCTAGATTTAGAATCTTTGACAAGTACCTTTGTCACCAACAATTATAGCCTCTATCTTCTAGAAACTAGGAATCCTGAAACAGTAGATTACTAGCTACCCTCCCTATAAATCATTATCTTAGCTCATTCATTTTATTAGCTGTCTTTTTCTCTCTCTCCCATATCCTCTTCCCAGAACATGATCTGAAGAAAAAAATCAGAAAAAACCTGTCGATCTACAAAAGAAAGAAACAAAATCATTATAAACTAATTTATAGAGATCATTTGTGGTTTAAAGAAAGATCAAAATCGTTGCTGAAATCATCAAAACTAGGTTTAAATCGATTTTTCAAAAAATCGATTTACTGTGATCTTAATAGTTTGTAGATTGAAAGCAAAATTCAAAAGGTAAAACACGAATTCCTTTTCTTTTTACTATGATCTTCAAGATCGATTTACTTATTTTGTTTCAAAACTAGTTTGATTTCGATTTTTTCTAGTTTGATTTTGAAATCTGTTTTTTGATAGACATTTTTGTATCTGATTTGTCTCAATTCTTTATATTGATAGTGCTCGATTGTGTACTAATATTTTATTGTGATTGTAGGTATTTTTGGAGAATAAATGATGGTGGAAAAATTGGCTTAAAAAGTGTTAAAGGTACCCTCATTTTGGATAAGGGCACCCTCGTTAATGATAAAGACACACATGCAAATGTTAAAGGCACCACCTTCTTTAAATTCAAACTCCACTTTGGCGGGAAGTTTTCAATTCAAAACAGCGTGAATATGTGATCGATATTTTGGGATATTTTGAAGTGTTTAAAGGAAAGATTATCCTCTTGCCTAATTTATAGGAGTATCTACACATGTTTGGGAGCATTTAATCAAAACAGAAACTCTCAAGGATTTGTTTTTGTCGTTAAAAAAAGAAGAGAATTATTCTCGGGTTGATTGTGAAAGAAAAGAAAAGGAAACAACGTCAAATCTTGTCAGCAAGAAGATATTCTCAGATTAAGATAAGGAAACATGAAGATCAATGAGATGTATCAAGAAAGATAAAGAAGATCAAATCAGATTCAAGCTTTGATGAAAAAAAAATCACCGAGATATTATTGAAAAGATTCCTGAAGATATTGAGAGATATGGAAGAGTTAATGTGGCGTGAAGTTGCTGTTCTATAAATAGGAGACGAGAGAACATCATTAGGGGGGTCTGGAGAGGCCGGAAGCACAAAATGAAAAATCTAGAAAATCCTGTGATGAAGAAGATGAAGAAAACGTTACGAAAAGGTTGAAGTTTCAGTGCCAAAAGGTTGAAGATTCTGTTGCTAAAGCTTTTAAATTTGCAACGTTTATCTTTATTTGCAATATTTATCTTTGTGAAACACTTTTCCTTCTATAACAGTGAGTCTGTAATGCTTACAAACGTTGCAAACTCGCTGTTTTCATTATTTTCACTATATTTCATCATCTGTAAACACCTTTTTGAGCTATGAATGAGTATTTTGAGAGTGTTTTCAACATGAGGAGCTAAACCCCTTTGCTGAGGCGATGGAGGAAGCCATTGTTCCAAGAAAAGTGGTATATTTCTATTTTAATTGATTTTTGCAATTTCTTTTATGATTATTTGCCTTGGTTAAAAATTGATTTAATGATTTTTATTAAACAATTGTGATTTCGTTAGACGGTACATGCTTGGCCTAGGTTTTGATGTTCCATGATTTTGTTATACAATTGTAATTTTAAAAATCTACTTGTTGCAATATTTTAGAATCAAAAATTAAAAATTAGTTTATTAAATCTAAAATCAATCTTCACAAGTTCGAGCGAACGATACTTTATTTATCACTATTACAAAATTATCATTTTTATTTTTGAAAAAATTGATGCATGTTAATTTTTTCGAACTAATTTAGTGTAACTAATACAGATGCATGTTTAATTTGTTTAGATTTGCTACAAGTTTTGTTAATGAATTGATTGTGGAAGTATTTGTTTAGACTTGTTACAAGTTTTGTTTAATGAAATCGATTGTGGAAGTAGTCTCTTTGTAGTTGAGTTTTAGATGATTGATGCTATTCAAATAGAACTTAGGTTGAATCTCAGATGATAGAGGATTGAACAAAAATGTTAAATGGATAATACGGAATGAGATAACTTCACATTGTTACTTGTATATTTGTTGTTGTTGAATGAATCCAAGTGTTCCTTGGATGTGCTATATGTGTTGGTTTTTTGGTAGGAAAAGGAGAAGAAATAGAGTTTTGGGTTATGGGTGGATATAGTGAATCTAGAACTGTTTCTGATGTTTTTCCTTAGGATGAATATTACAGAGATGGAGTAATATTAGAATTGAAAAATGTGGGAAATGGAAGGAGATTGGGGATATGTGGGGAGAAGCAAAGAGGAGGAAACTTGGAAATAATGTTGTTGTAGTTTGTAGATGGTGATGAAAGTAGGAATATGCCAACGGTCTTTATGCTTGATGGGTATGATATTTTCAGATAATTCTTATGAAACTGAACTTTACAAGATTTAAATTATTGTTGTGTTGCTATTGCAGTTGTGGCTTCTGTTTTTCCTAGTAAAAATGCATTTGGATTACTTTGTTGCCATGGATGATATTTTCATTAGTTTCTAATTGTCTATTAGATACAATAACTGTAGCATTAGTTTGTGGTTGGCGTATGTCATATAAAATAGAAGTATCATACATAGAAACTGAAGGTATATTGGAACAACATCTTGTTGCAGCAAAATCGAGTTCCGATAGGTAATATCTAGGAATTAGTTATTGATATGGCAACCGTTCGTTATTGTTCTCTAGTTGCCAATTGGCGGTTACTTTTGAACTGAAGTCTATGAAGTAGACTAGGCTCTGGTGACTCAGTAATACCGACAACCACAAAATTAAGCATCAGTGGACTATCAAGTCGTAGGATTTCAAATTTTTGTAAACTATCTTTTGATCATGCAACTTGAACGGTTAAAATTATTTAAAATATAGACCTTAGCTTAGTTGATGTAGAATGCTTAAACAAGAATAAACAAGAATTTTCTGGTTTGCTACTTCCTGAAGATATGATGCCCATTTCGACATTGTGTGTGGGTTATGGTCTCATGCTCGGATCATGCGGACTAGTGGGTGCTCTAAAATACCTGATACCTCTCGGTGTTAGGTGAACATTGGTTTGCTTGCACAACTTACTTGTTAAGTAAGCCAATTCTGGATCATGTTGTTTTGAACTCTTATCTAATCTTAATTTTCTTCATGTCATGAGAACGATCAAGTATAACACTTATTTGTTTCAGAAAATTGGTTTGTCCTCTTTATGTTGTGTTCTTATCTGTTTCCGATTTTTAATATTGTTTGTCTGCTTTTTTCCTAGTGTTCCTACGAATTTATTAAATATGTGTATCTAACATACTCAAACACGGTTCCTCTGAATTTAAAGGCCTAGACTCAAATACCAGGATTCTCTTTATAGTTTGCTCGTGGTGTTTCTGATGTTGTGCGCCTTAAGCGGTGGATAAGAAATATTATCTTTACAGTATTTTTTTTGGATTATAGATTACTTTAGTTACTTTCATCTGTTTTCTTCTTTCTCATGATAAGCAAGATTGTTTTCCGATGGTCAATTATTTTCATCGTTTTTGTCCCATAACACCACCATCACCCGAATCCCGGATGCCTTTACAACGTAATCCCATGATTTCCATCTCTGTCGTGGTTCATAAGTTGCATGTGTCTGCTCCTTTTTGTATTAAAATTTCAGTTTCATATTTTCTGTAACCTGTATGAAACCCTACTTAGCATGAAGCGATTTCATTTGGTATATGAATAATTGGCATATCGATTAAACCCCGTAAGGACCTTATCTATCTCGCAAAAGCATTGTTTTTATTGTTGCTATTTTTCGAGTTTTCATGCTACCGAATTCTTTAGCAATATCATAATTTTGGGAATTATTTTCTTGCAGATATGATGGTTCTGCAAATAGATGGGTGAAAGAGTCGAGTGTACTAGGGAAATCCCCAATTGGCTCGTCTTTTGGTTTTGCTGCATTAGATGGAGAACTGCATGTTATGTCCTCATTGAAGTTGCCGGAGCCCATAGAAAACCGAAGGCAGCGTCTCCACAAGAAATGTGCTACGCTTTTCATTCAAACTTACTGCCCTAATAGGAGAGTATGGAGATCTCTAACAACAAAGAAACCTTTTCAAATTCCCTTGGACTTTAAAACTGCAGTAATGTGTACAATTCAACTCTAGTACATACAACTTCTCATTCATTTTGCTGCCGGTATTTACAACATTCATAAACGCACCTTTCCTTCAACTACCATATACCAAAACAAGATGGATGTGATTGTGCAGTGCACACTTTCTTGTAATTAAAGAGTTTGGTGAAGCATGAAAACTGTGAACACTTATTTGACATCACTGACTTAGATGAGAAGTTGCAAAAGAAAAGAGTAAAGTTGGCAGCGAGAATCTTGGGAGAAATAGGTGCATGGAAGTTGGAACAACTTACTGAATCAGTTGAAGAACTTAAAGAAGACCAACAAATGTAGGTCTGTTTATTTGTCTGAAAAACGTCTTAGTAACTGAATTATAGATCTATTTATGGTCTGAACAATATTAATGCTTTGTTAGTATTGGTTTATTAAGAATTATTGGTTTACAAAAAAACTTATTTGTTACTAATATCTATCATGAATGAATGTTAGTATTAAAGAGTGCAGGTATGTATAGCTGATGGAGTTGACTTGTATATACAGATAAACCCTTGCCTTTTTTTTTGTGTCAACAACGGTAATTGATCCCAAAAAACTGATGTCAAGAATAGAAGTTGATCCCAAAAAGCTGGAATCCAGGAACACTATTTTCTGATTATGGTGCCAACAACCAAAGTTGATATAAAAATTAAAAATTCATAAAAGAAAAAGTTATGTTGTTGACATCATAATCTGGTGTCAACAACCCAAGTTGACACCAAAATTGAAAATTCAAAAAAATAGTAACGTTGTTGACATTAAAATATGACGTCAAAAACCCAAGTTGATACAAAATTTAACATTTCGAATGGGTGAGTTTGGCATGATTCGAACACGCATCTTCTGAGTGCATTTAGCTGTGCTGCCATTACACCACAAATTCGGCTAATATAGCTACTTCAATGTTTTTGCTGTTTAAGTGTAAATAAAAAAAATTACAGCTACAATTATATTTTCTAGCAATCAAATGTTTCTTGGTATGTTCTCCTCAGATTCGTCTAACTTATTCGTCTAATCTGGCTCCATATTACAGTGTCAACATGCCAAGTTGACACCTAAAATTGGTGTCAACAAGCCGAGTTGATACCAAAATTGGAAATTCATCAATATGTTGGTTGTAGATTATGGTGTCAACAACCCAAAGTTGACACCAAATTTGGTTAGACACAAACTGGAAATTCAGGAGTATGTTGGTTCTTGATTATGGTGTCAAAAACCCAAAGTTGACACCAAAATCTGGTGTCAATAACCCAAGTTGACACCAAAGTTGATACCAAAATCTAGTGTCAACAACCCAAGTTGACACCAGAATCTGGTGTCAACAAGCCAGGTCGACATTGTGTAAAACAAATGAAAAGGATACAATTATAAAAACATGAAATAAAGAATTAGAACTTAGGTGAGTAACAAAATGAAATAAATAATATCTTGAAAAAATCCAATGAATCCTGTTTTTTAACATTACACAATTCAGGTTACATGGTAAAAAAATTCTTAACATAAAATGTTTGATAGTTCTTATAGGTCATTGAACAACCTTTGATCAAAACAAACACCTATTTTCTCCAATCACTTACATGTGCCCAAACTACCGTACTTGGTGTACTGAGACACCCAATTAAGACCATCACCATACCTCATCTTGTAGACTATACACATGAAAATCTCGATGACCTGACATTGGAGTATGTTAACCCTCCTTTGCCAGTGGTGAAGTTGGTCATTCGCAAATAAATAACAAAGCTCCTCCTCTGAGAGTGTAAGAAAACAAACCTCAAAAATAATTTGATGTATTTTGCTAATACAAGGAAACGGAAGACAACAAAATTTAAACACTTTAAATTTCTCCCTTGAATCAATGGTAAAATAAAATAGTATCGACTGCACTCATCAGTAAATGTAATTTTAATCATCAACTCTGATTACTTTTCTTGAACAACACATACTGGAACAACATCATGGATCAGATGGTTTGTAATAAATATGATTCATCAACGGACCTAAATCTAAACTGCATACATACAAAACTACGTAATTCACGAGGGGTGTGGCATGTGGAAAAAAAGGAAGATGCACAAAATCATACATTATGCGGTCATTGGAAATCTACACTCATTGTTACCAATATTTTCTATTGCTTTCTCTTGGCAAGTATATTAAAAAATTTCAAGTATGTTATAAATACAAAACCTTGAAGTTGACATAGCTTAATACACAATAAGATCAAGTAGAGATATCTAGCTATAAATATCTTACACACCTCACAGGACACATGCGCAGTAATTAAGCAAATTACGAAACAATCAAATATGACAGTGATTGAATGCAAATACAGACAATTAAATATGCTAAAGATATATTGGCCGCATACATTATAAAGTATTCTTTTCATATGGATCATGTTTAACAAATGGAACTCTGTGTTTATATATTTTTCTATAATAAATGACAGTGGTCTTTTTGGTATTGGTAGTGTGCACCTTCAATTAGAATTACTGAAGTTTGAGCTAACCAAGTACATAATCTATAGCTTGAAAGCCCTCACAACCAACATCCCTGAACCCCAACACCCACTTCCCCTACTTCGAAAACAAAGTTATGTTTTTTTGGTACTCGTAAGTGTACAATCTACCAATATTCATTTAAAAACAAAACAAAAGCCCTCATTAAATTTACAAATCTAGAATTTCATATGTATGTTCACTGTCAATTATCAATTCACAGTTAATGGAAGTTAAAGCAACCATATTAATATTTTCTAGTACAGAGAGATGAAAGAAATCTTACTAGTGTCCTTCTAAGCCCACCAAACTTCTCTTGACCAGCTGTGTCCCATCAGTAGAACCTAATACGTCCATGTTTAATGTGAAAATCCAAAGGATGAACTTCAACAACAATTGTAGCTGCAACAACATCAACAAATAGATTGTACCAATAAAACATGCATAATATGACCCCAGTTGACCCTAAAGGAAGACACTGATCAGACGAGCATGTTTGCAATACCAATTTTTTTTTAAGCAACACTCATGTACAATTAAAACTCCGCCTATGTAGTTTGTTAAACTTTCCTTTGTGCACTCCCTCCACCAAATTTTTGTTAAGCAACATGATGTGATTTTATATAGTGGTAAAAAGAGGTTCGATTCTCGAACTTGTAAAGGTAATAATTTTAGAAAATAATGATTTAAATTAATTCTAGAAAATTCCAGGAGTAAGAAAAAGACTAAATAACCTAAATATGATTTTTGAATAATTTTAAAAGTACCAGGAATCAGGAATCAGGTAATTCTAACAACCTATGTGATTAATCAGATAATTCGTTTTAAATTAATTGAAGCACAAATAATTGCCAAAATTGGTTTTGTTATGCTAACAAACAGAGGTAAATCACAAGCATGGACTATCAAAATTAATTAACTAAGCATAATCCATCAAGCAAAAGCACAACTGTTGAAAGAAAACCGTTTT
>JAJJMC010007995.1:0-10617 GCA_023531435.1 Papaver californicum | reverse complement strand
GAGAATATGATTGGTTGTTTAGTCGAAAAGATTTTTTGGCCTAAACAATTTGGCGCTAGAAACAGGGACGATTAAAGGATTTATCCTACCTGATGAGGGAAAAAAGGTTTTAATTTCAAAAATAAGTATGTTTATTTGACATGAAAAATGTTTGAAAAGATAGTTAAGAATAGGAAACGAAGGATTTTATGAATTAGGAAAAAATCAGATTTGTAATGGGAAGAATTCACAGTTAAAGCAATAAATAGGATCTCTTATGATTTTGATGTATAAGAGTTCATTTGACTGATTTTCTGAGATATTTTTAGATATCAAGCAAGGAAAGCAATCAGCAAGGCGAAGAATAGTTAAGAAACAACAGGATCTGAAAATTATGTCTCAAGACGCTAATTCTGGGAACCAAAATGGTAATGAAGACTGGGAGAATAGACAGGAGGAAGGAAGAGAACCAGGACAACAGCAAAGTAACGAGGGAAATCATACCCCAAATCAAGAATTAACACCAAATACAGTGGTTCAGAATTACTCTTCAGATCATGGGAGTTCTCAAAGAAGAATGCAGCAAATACAGGATTTATTAGAAGAAATAAATGAAATGAGAGAGGAGCAAAAAGCAAGCAACCATCGAATTGAATTACTTGCAACCGAAATAAAAGATGTAATTCAGAGAAAGCAAAGACCAGCTGTGACAAAAATATGGAATCAGGAGGTAATGTCAAGTAGACAAATATCGAGAAGTGAACACCGGAATCCAGATCAAAGAATGGTCCTATTAGGATCGACATCTCGAGTAAGAAGGCAACAAGAAAAAGAGATTTTACGAACCCAATGGGAAACATGCTTGGAAACGATGGAACAAATGAAAGAAGAAATTAAAGGATTAAAAAATAAAGAGAGGGGAAGAATAGAAGAGGTATTGAAAGAAGCAAAGCGAACTCCATTAGCACAACATTTAACATGTGTATCATTACCAAGAGAATATAATATACCAATATTCGAATGTTACGATGGTACCAAGGATCCAACGTCACACTTAAAGTATTATAATCGAGTGATGACCCGGTGGGACGATCATGAAGCAATCATGTGCAGATGTTTTCCATCTAGTTAACAGGGACGGCATTGTTGTGGTACGACAGATTATCGGAAAATTCCATTCATAATTATGCACAGTTGGTGAGGAAGTTTCTTGAAGCATACATGTATAATAAACCAGTTGATTCAGGGGAGGACAAACTTTATTCATTGACATCTTGGCCAGAAGAATCGATCCGATCATATACAGCCAGATGGCATGCGATATGTCAAGCAATAGGTGAATTAGACCCAATAACAGCTATAAACCATTACAAATGGGGGATTGCTGATCGGAAAAGCCAGCTTTTTGTTGAGATTCACCGAAATAACCCAAAAACTGAAGGCTAGTTAAGAGAAATAATAGAAACATGTGCGAGGCTCCAAGACATACAAGAGCAAGGATCGAGAATCAATCCAAGAAGTCAAGGAAATACAAGGAGAACAAATTCAGTTGAGGAATCACCTGATCAGAAAAGGAAATTTCTTCCGAAATTCGAATCAAGAGAATTAAGCACCCTCGACAAGGATATGGTAAAAATTTCGCTCAGCAATTTCGAGAAAGAACGTTCACCAAGCTTAACATTTCATATTTCAGATTATTTAACATTTTGAAGAATCGGCCAAATTTTCAATAGCCAATAACAAAGGGAAATCAACCAGAGTTTACGCAACATTCAAAAGACTATTGTGAGTATCATAGCTATAAAGGGCATACAACAAACAACTGCAGAAATTTTATAGCCTTAGTACAAAGGATGGTCGATGCTGGAGAGTTAAAGGAATTTGTTCAGAAAATTGAACCAATAAAGAAACATGATGAAAGCAAGGCAATACGCATTCCATATAATGAGCAAACAATTAATACGATATCATATGCGGAAAAAGATAATACGGATTTAAATGTAGCAATCAATAAAAAACTGTGCAAGAGAATTTCGGAACCATGAAGTCTTTAAAGTTCAAGGAAGACAAATAGAATTATGGGAAGATTGGATGGCGTGTCCCTTGACATTTTCTGCACAAGAAGTAAACCAAGAAATTGAGATGCATAATGACCCTCTTGTGTTAACATTATTGATATCAGGCTGGAATGTGAAGAAAATACTTTTGGATGGGGGAAGTTCGTTAAATGTGATGTTCTATAATACATTTTGTAAAATGGGTTTTAAAGAAGATCAGCTGATCCTATCACGATACATCATTTACGGGTTTAATGGAATATCTTCCAAGCCAAAGGGAGACATTGATCTTGAAGTTTCAGCTGAACCGATCAACATTTTGACAAGGTTTAGTGTTGTGGATGCACCATCACCATATAATACTATAATTGGAAGACGATGGGTTCACCAATTGAAAGGAGTGGTATCAACATATCACCAATATTTGCGATTTCCAACACCGCAAGGAGAGATGGAGATAAAGGGTGATCAAGAAGATGCTAAGTTTTGTATAATGATAGAAACAAGAATGAATGAGGAACAGGAGCATCTACAACATAAAAGAAAAAAAGAACGAAGAGTTAAAGCAAAGGAGGAAGAAATAAGTCAATATTTAGAAAAGCATGCAAAAAATAAAATGGTAAATGAAAAAGGAGAGAGCAGTCAGAGTCAAGAAAATCAGGTAGTCCAACATCATAAAGGGACGATGTAGCAATTAAAGGGAACCCCAACTCCAATTGGGATTCCAAAACCAGTCTTCGCCCCAGTAGAAGAAACAAAAGTCATAAATATTGGCACTACAGAATTGCCCAAACAGGTGCGAATTGGGATGTTAATAAAAGCAGATCTGGAACAACAGTTAGTTAAATTGCTTTGTGAATTTGTAGATATATTCGCTTGGAGAATGGAAGATATGCCGGGGATCGATCCCAACATCGTACAGCACGAATTAAAAATACGTCCTGATGCAATTCCTTTTCGCCAACGGATACGAAAGGTCGCACCAGAATACCATGAACCAGTGGAAAAAGAATTAACTAAACTTTTAAGTGCAAGATTCATTCGGGAAGTACGATACCCCACATGGATTTCTAATATGGTGATTGTCCCAAAAAAGAACGATGGAGTAAGAATTTGTATAGATTTTACTAATCTAAACAAAGCGTGTCCAAAAGATAGTTATCCGCTCCCGAACATCGACCAATTAGTAGATGCCGTTGAAGGACATGAGATGTTATCATTTATGGATGGACAATCTGGATACAATCAGATAGCATTAGCAGAAGCAGATCAGGAACACACATCGTTCTTTACTCCACGGGGATTGTATTGTTACACCAGAATGCCATTTGGGTTACGGAATGCAGGAGCAACATATCAACTTTTAGTGGACGCGATATTCAAACCATGGATTGGAAAAACTTTGGAAGTTTATGTGGATGATATGCTAGTAAAAAGTAAATTATCGGATGATCATTTACAGAACTTGGCTGAAATTTTTGGTGCATTACGAAAATATAAAATGTAAATAAATCCAGAGAAATGTATTTTTGGTGTTACTTCAGGGCGATTTTTGGGATATTTGGTTACAAAAGATGGAATACAAGTTGATCCGGCGAAAATACAAGCAATAACAAATATGCCATCACCAAACAGTATAAAAAGTGTACAGAAGTTAAATGGGTGTTTGGCTGCATTGAGTAGATTCATTGCGAGATCATCAGAACGATGCAAGCCCTTTTTCGATGTACTTAAGAAGAAAAATAAATTTGAATGGAACGATCGTTGTGAACAAGCATTTCAAAGTATAAAATTACATCTCGCCACGTTGCCAGCATTGCAGAAACCAGAGCCAGAAGAAATATTAACTTTATACATAGCGGCAACAGAAAATGCAATCAGTGGGGTAATGGTACGAACAAATGAAAAGATTGAAAAACCAATATACTACATCAGCAAGACTCTGAATTCAGCAGAAAGAAATTATACCAGGATTGAACAACTAATTTTGTCAATAGTATTTGCTACTCAGAAGTTACGCACTTATTTTCTTACTCATTACGTTCGTATATTAACAAAAGCACCATTGGAGTCAGTTTTAAAGAATACAGGAAAAGTAGGAAGAATAGCAAAATGGAATGCTCAGCTGGAACAATACAACATTATTTATGAAATACAAACTGCGCAGAAATCTCAAATTCTAATTGATTTTCTGGCAGATTTTCCAATTGAGGAGGAATATGAAATTCAAGGACTGCCAGGGTGTGAAGAAGAAGAGCCATTGGATATTTTGGATTCAAATAGTTCACGACGATGGGAAGTTTTTGTTGATGGGTCACGAAATAAAGAAGGAGCAGGAATAGGCATCGTGATTACAGCACCAAGGGGAGAACGTGTGGTACATTCATTTCGTCTTGAGTTCAAAGAGCATACAAATAACATAGTAGAATATGAAGCAGTGGTCCATGCTCTCAAACTCATTATTGAACTAGGAATAAGTGATGTTAGACTCACAAGTGACTCGCAGCTGGTAATTAGACAGATTGAGCTAAAATATCAAACGATTGATGAAGATTTGGAAAGATATAAAAACCTTGTACAAAATTTAACAAATCGTATTCCAAATATTTTTTTTCGACATTTGTCCCGAGAAAAGAATCGACATGCCGACGCACTTGCATATGTTTCATCTATGATAAATGATCCAACCATTAAAGCAGTAAAAATTGGGAGAATATATGAGCCATCCATAAGAGCACAAACATTAAACAGTATAGAAGAAGATAGTGCGATGGAAGAAATTGATGACCCAGCAATACGGAGTACCCCACTTACATCGCAACAAGAAGATGACCAACCAAACGAACCAGATTGGAGGCTCCCGATACATCAATATTTGTAAAATAAAGTGTTACCAACAGATTCTAAAGAAGCAAGGAAAATTCAACTCAAGTCAAACAGTTACCAACTTCGAGATGGAATCCTTTATCGAAATTCTTCATTGAACCGTTATTTCGATGTTTATCTCAAAAAGAAGGATTGCGAATTCTTAAAGAAATACATTATGCAGATGCAGGAAATCACAGCGGAAGACGATCGTTAACATTAAAAGCCAAAATGCAAGGCTATTACTGGATTTCTATGCTAAAATATTCGGAAAAAATGGTTCGAAGGTGCGAAGAGTGTCAACGATTTGGTAAGAAAATCAAAGCACCAGCTACAAAATTAAATTCAATACTTAGTCCATGGCCATTTGCAAAATGGGGAGTTGATATAGTTGGACCATTAGTTGAAGGAACAAAGAAAAGAAAATATTTAATTGTGGCTACCGATTATTTCACCAAGTGGATAGAAGCGAAAGCATTAGCACGAATCAGAGACACTGATGTTTTTACATTTCTATTCGAGAATATCATTTGTAGGTTTGGGATTCCCGCAGCAATAGTTTCTGATAATGGAAGACAATTCCAAGGAAAGAATATCGATATGTTATTTGAAACATATAATATTCAAAAGCATAAATCTACACCTTTCTACCCCCAAAGCAATGGGCAAGCAGAATCCACAAATAAAACAATCGCAACAAACTTGAAGAAAACATTGGACGGATATTATAAAAAGTGGTGCGAACAGTTACATAATACATTATGGGCATATAGAACCACAAGAAAAACTTCAACTGGAGAATCACCTTATCTTCTCACTTATGGAACAGAAGCAGTAATACCAACAGAGGTTATTTTACCTACAACCAGAACAGAAGCATGGGAGAAAAATCTTAATTCAGATCTTATGTTACAAAAATTGGATGACTTGGAAGAAAAAAGAGAGGTAGCACTCCAGAAGATGGAAAATTATCAAAGGGGATTAGCTCGAGAATGCCATAAACGTGTAAAATCACGAAACTTTGTCCAAGGCCAATATGTCCTACCACAAATAACGGAATACCAAAGAGATAAAAATGCAGGAAAATTTGCACCAACATGGGATGGTCCATACATAATTCAAGCGTCAGCAGGACAAGGATCGTACTATCTCCAGAATATGCAAGGAGAAGTTTTACAGCATCCATGGAATGCACAATACTTAAAGCTTTACTATCCGTGAATAACAACGCGATGTTAACACAAAAGGCAGGTACATAGCCAACTAATTCAGTAATTACTTTTATAATTTAATCACTCCAGGAACATCGTATCTTGGAAAATACTGTAATTATTAATCAGAATTCCATTAATCTCGGAATATCATATACTTTGAATCCAAGAACATCATATCTTGGAAAACACAATGATCATTGATCAAAATTCCATTAATCCCGGAATTTCATAATACTTTGAGCGCTCAAAATTACTCCAGGAACATCATATTCTGGATTGCGTTGCGATTGACGACACAATCATATACAAAAGGTAAACATCCTTAAAGAATTTCACTAACAACGAAATTCTTATAAAGAAGAGTTCCTTATTATTGGTTTATCAATTTTCAGATTACAGTTCGGGACCAACCCTGTATCTTACCCCTGGCTCGGGTTTGTTTCGTATGTGTGGGATCTCGAACAACATGATTTGAGGTAAAAAGTACTTCAATTCATGGTACTCGGAAAGTTATATGATAGCCAAAAAGATTACTTAATCAAATTCTATTGTGCAGGGAACAACTTTGGAAAAACGTATCAAAAGGTTACAAAAGAAAATTCCTACAAGAACAGACAGAGTACAAGATGGTGAAGCAAACAACAGACGAAATTATAAAGAACATAATCAAGCATCGGGAAGACTTGGTCGCGATGGTGGAGCGGGAACTACAGGCACAAAAGCACGTTTACTGAGCACTGAAGGATCGGATTGTGCACGATCTAAAGCAGTGTTGAAGGATTTCACAATTTTTGCTTTAGCATCCTGCCGAACCCAATGAACAAAGTCGCGCCCAAAGTTGACTTCTTTTTGAAGCTCTTCGATCGTTTGTTGATCTTTTTCTATTTGAGCAACAAAGCTTGATTTTTGATCTTTTTCTTCATTCAATTCTGTAGTTAATGATACAATTTCTTGTTCACGAGCTGCAATCTTGGAAAGCTCAACAGACAATTGAGCTTGTAAACTCCGAACTTTTGTTGCACCAAGAGACACCTTGTTTTCAGAAGTCCTTAACTCTTCAGTGATGTTTTTCACTGTATCATTCATTGTGTTGAGTTCAGTTTCTGCTTGAGTTGCTCGATCTCTAACTTCATTAAGTTTTCTCTCCAGTTCTGAAAATACAAGAAAATATTAGATAAATTTTATGGTATAATAAACCAAAAGATCAGGTATACCAAAAAAGTACCTCTAATAACAGATTTAAACTCTATTTCTTTCAGAGTAAGCAATTTTACAACTTCTTGGTATTTTGACTCAGCTTTATTACGCCTCCAAGTGGCTAAATCAAAACTATCGTTCAATTGAGTTAGTTTTTCTCTAACCACATTCATCTCTTTGTAGATTTCCTTTGCATGATTATTCAATTGTACCATTCTACGATTGTACCTAAATAGGGTTTCCGAGTTTTCCACTGGACCTAGGATAAAATTTAAATTCTTCATATAGATTAATAAAATAGAATAATAAGTAAAGAGGAGTGAAAAATAAACCTTGATTTTGATTCTGAAGAACTTCGATAGTTTGAAGTTGTTCTTGTTGTTGCTGATGTTGTTGTTGAAGCTGTTGGAATTGTTGAAGTTGTTGTTGGAGAAGATTATTTTGTTGTTTCAACTCATCATTCGCTTGTTGTAGTGTATCATTTCTTCCCTTCATTTTTACTGACTCGCTCTTAAACAGTAACCCCAACATGGTGGCTCGAGCCTTATAAAATTTATAACCGCTAAATAAGCAATCATTACCATACTGGAGTTGAGCCAAAGCTTGCTGTGGAAGTGAATATGATGAACTCTCAGCAACAGCTAAAACTTCAGTAAAGGAAGAAGGAGGATTCACAAGAAATGTTTGCTCAAGAATATCGTTCTTAGACCACGCATCCTGAGCTTCATCTATGGGGATCGCACCAAGAGAATCACGGAATCGAGACATGAAACAAGAATCAGACTTAACAATGTCAGGATTGGATGAAATATTTAGAAGCCCCCGAGAAAGAAACCACTTGTAAGCCTCTTCTTCATCACCGATTAAATTAATACCTTCATCAGTTCTGACACTGGCAATTTGGTCAGAAAGAGATTGCAGAATGACAGGATCGGCACTTGGTGTTTCAGCATCGACCGCAACAGCAACAGGAGAAGATCGAACCAAAGTCTCAGTAGGTACGATCGAATCTGAAGAAACTCTAGTAGTACCCTCGACTTCGGTAGGGATCGAAACATTAGGAGCGATCGTACCAGAAGGAGGAAAAGTTTCTTTTTCAGAACGATCAATATCATTCGATTCTTGTTCCAACATTCACATTTTCTACGTCACCGGTCGGATTTACATCAGCATTATTCTTTTCCAACGAATTTTCTTCGTCAACATGAGTTATTTCATTCACTACATCAACAATATCTTCATCAATAACAACATCGCCTCCCTCTTCTTGAGGAAAACCAGAAAAAACTCCTAACGTACCATTATCAGGTACGGGAGTATCAAGCACAAAATCAAAAGGAAATGGAGAAATAATATTATAAAAATTGGTTGAAGTACCAGAAGGAGGTGCAACAATAGGATCGAACTGATCTGATACCCCAGTTTCAGCTGGGATCGAAGAAACGGGAATAACATCAATAGGATCGGACTGATCCAATGGTAAAGCAATAACAGAACTTCCTTCTCCACTGTTTAAATTTGAAGTTATCCCTCCTATAACCTCAGTGGAAAGCACAAGAGTTCTGGACTTTTTCTGCTTTTTCTCTGCTGCAAGGATTAATTTCCATTTTCCCTTACCTTCAACTATGGGCTCGACCCTTTGTCTACCCTCGACAATTTGAACACCGCGATCAGATGAAGGAAGAGGAACTCCGATATCCAAAGAAGGATCGACCTGAAACCAAAAAGGTTCAAACATTATAAGAAGATATTAAAGATCGATACAATATATCTAAAAGAATGGAATTTGAAATGAAAAATTCGAACCTTGTATTCAAATCTATAATCATCAAAGTTTAATCTCCATGGACAATAACTCGGGAAACAGTTTCGAAGATGTTGAATTTCATTATGGGGGATGTCACCATATACCCAAGGACCTTCAATCAAAATAGGGGTACGATACCATCTGTAATCGTGTTCCCGACGGATTCTTTCATTTGAAGGAAAATCGACTTTGGTATATGGAGCTATCTTAATTCTAGGGTCGTCAACCTCTCGAAGTAAGGGAAATCCTTGGGAGCATTTGCGAACTGGACTAACACTCCATTTTACAAAAAATTTAATAGTAATACCATCACCATAAGTATTCTGGAAATTCTCAGGTGTATAGTAAGCACGTTCAGAAGGATCGGGAGTATAGCCGGTAAGACGGGTGCGACCCTCACTGTGAAGAATACATTCATCGAGAATTCGCCACCAATTACCATTATATTGTGTGATGGATCGAGGTTGAGTATGAGGAGCTCTATTGCGAGTAGCAAGAACTATAAATTGGAAAGGATTTTTTGTGTCATACAAAGGGAGACGAAGACCAGCTTCTAAGGCACCAGCAGAAATTAACAATCTGTGATGGCTATAATGAAAAATTCTCATAGAATCATATGTCAACATGTCGGAAGTATCATCAAAGAAAGAAACCTTAAATCCTTGAAGATTATGTGTCATCTTAAATTCTTCGATGTCCATAGATCGAAAACTATAAGAAGACAACGCCCGTTTACTTTTAGGGGCAGGATTAGGAATGTCAGGGGTAGAATTACGTACGGTGCGGGGTGCAGCATGGGTAGGAATACCAGGAGATGAATCACGACGAGAGACGGCGTATCTCGAAGCAGTAGACCTACTTGATCTTCTGCTCTCACCTTGGTCACCAGAAGCATTAGACTTTCTATGAGGCATGATGTAAAATCTGAAGAAAAAGAAGCATAAGAGAGAGAAATTTAGCACAAAAAGAAATTATCTAGAAATCAATTATAACCATCATTTCAATCATGAAAAGAGAACATAAGTTAAGAAAAAATTACTTACATGAAGAAAAGAAGTGAACAAAAGTCAGATCAAAGTAAAGAAGGAATCAACAGATAAGAAAAGAACTCCTGAGTAGTGGGGGAATTTGAAAAGTTTAAGGAAGACAAAGTGCAATAACTATGAGAAAACAGTAAAAAGTTGCAGGGTATTTAAAGGAGAGAATTAATACCGCCATAAAATGGGTAAAGATTTGATTCTATCGAAAAAAGTGTAACTGACACAATCATATGTATAGAAACAATAAATGCAGAGCCGGAAAAATCAGTAACGTGCTAATGCAATTAATACCAGCGGAAAACTCGGATAACGTGCGAGAAAAAGACTGAAAAAAGTTAAGTTCTTCTCCATTTTTCAAAATCTTGGATCAACCGCTAGATGATTTTGTAAAAAAGAGAAGAAGGGGGCAAATTGTTAGAAGCATGACACGTGGAAGAAGATCGAGATAGGAAGCAACT
>JAJJMC010007990.1:0-10902 GCA_023531435.1 Papaver californicum | reverse complement strand
AAGTAAGGATTTTTGTACTTAATTGAAGAATGTAAAGATCATAGACCGAAAATGTTAAATTTAGGTGATCATATGTATCGTACAAAACTGATTTTATGTATCGTACAGAAATGATTTTATAAAATCAATACAAAGATGTTTGGCTGTTACTCGATTTCAACCTTTAATTGATATGTGAGAATTTGATTGGTTGTTTTAGTCGAAAAGATTTTTGGCATAAACAATTTGGCGATAGAAACAGGGACGATTAAAGGATTTATCCTACCTGATGAAGGAAAAAAGGTTTTAATTTCAAAACTAAATCGTCCAAGAAATTAAGAAAAGAACGGATATGGTTGAAAAAATTTAAAAGAAAAGGTTGGAAAATTCAATTTTGCAAGATACAAAAAATGAGTGTAAAGTTTATTTACATAAGCATGTTTTATTAACATAAAAAATGTTTGAAAATGTAGATAAGAATATGAAACAAAGGATTTTATGAATTGGGAAAAATCAGATTTGTGATAGGAAGAATTTACAGTTAAAGTAATAAATAGGATCTCTTATGATTTTGATGTGTAAGAGTTCATTTGACTGACTTTCTGGAAAATTTCTAGATATCGAGAAAGGAAAGCAATCAGCAAGGCGAAAAATAGTTAAGAAACAACAGGTTCTGAAAATATGTCTCAAGACGCTAATTCTGGGAACCAAAGTAATAATGAAGACTGGGAGAATAGACAAGAAGAAGGAAGAGAATCAGGACAAAAACAAAGTAACGAGGGAAATCATACCCCAAATCAAGAATTAACACCAAATACAGTGGTTCAGAATTTCTCTTCAGATCATGGGAGTTCTCAAAGAAAGATACAGCAAATACAGGATTTATTAGAAGAAATAAATGAAATGAGAAAGGAGCAAATAGCAAGCAACCATCGAATTGAATTACTAGCAACCGAAAATCAAGTTTTAAAAGATGTAATTCAGCGAGAGCAAAGACCAGCTGTGACAAAAATACGAAATCAGGAGGTAATGTCAAGTAGACAAATATCAAGAAGTGAACAACGGGATCCAGATCAAAGAATGGTGTTAGTAGGATCGACATCTCGAGCAAGAAGGCAACAAGAAAAAGAGATTCAACGAACCCAATGGGAAACATGCTTAGAAGCGATGGAACAAATGAAAGAAGAAATTAAAGGTTTAAAAAATAAAGAGGGAGGAAGAATAGAAGAGGTATTGAAAGAAGCAAAACGAACTCCGTTAGTACAACATTTGACATGTGTATCATTACCAAGAGAATATAATATTCCAGTGTTCGAATGTTACGATGGTACCAGGGATCCAACATCACATTTAAAGTATTATAATCGAGTGATGACCCGGTGGGACGATCATGAAGCAATCATGTGTAGATGTTTTCCATCCAGTTTAACAGGGACGGCATTATTGTGGTACGATAGATTACCGGAAAATTCCATCCATAATTACGCACAGTTGATGAGGAAGTTTCTTGAAGCATACATGTATAATAAACCAGTTGATTCAGGGGAGGACAAGCTTTATTCTTTAACATCTTGGCCAAAAGAATCGATCCGATCATATACAGCCAGATGGCATGCAATATGTCAAGCAATAGGTGAATTAGACCCAATAACAGCTATAAACCATTACAAATGGGGGATTGTTGATCGGAAAAGCCAGCTTTTTGTTGAAATTCACCGAAATAATCCAAAAACTGAAGGCCAGTTAAGAGAAATAATAGAAACATGTGCGAGGCTCCAAGACATACAAGAGCAAGGATCGAGAATTAATCCAAGAAGCCAAGGAAATACAAGGAGAACAAATTCAGTTGAGGAATCGCCTGATCAGAAAAGGAAATTTCTTCCGAAATTCGAATCAAGAGAATTAAAACATCCTCGACAAGGGTATGGTAAAAACTTTGCTCAGCAATTTCGAGAAAGAACGTTTACCAAGCTTAATGTTTCATATTTCAGATTATTCAATATTTTGAAGAATCGGCCAACTTTTCAATGGCCAATAACAAAGGGTAATCAACCAGAGTTTACACAACATTCAAAAGACTATTGTGAGTATCATAGCTATAAAGGGCATATAACAAACAACTCTAGAAATTTTATAGCATTAGTACAAAGAATGGTCGATGCTGGAGAGTTAAAGGAATTTGTTCAGAAAGTTGAACCAACAAAGAAACATGATGAAAGCAAGGCAATACGCATTCCATATAATGAAAAAACAATTAATATTATATCATATGCGGAAAAGAATGATACAGATTTGAATGTCGCAATCAATAAGAAATTGTGCAAGAGAATTCGGAACCATGAAGTCTTTAAAGTTCAAGGAAGGCAAACAGAATTATGGGAAGATTGGATGGCATATCCATTGACATTTTCTGCACAAGAAGTAAACCAAGAAATTGAAATGCATAATGACCCTCTTGTGTTAACATTATTGATATCAGGCTGGAATGTAAAGAAAATACTTTTGGATGGGGGCAGTTCATTAAATGTGATGTTCTATAATACATTTTGTAAAATGGGTTTTAAAGAAGATCAGTTGATCTTATCACGATACATCATTTATGGGTTTAATGGAATATCTTCCAAGCCAAAGGGAGACATTAATCTTGAAGTTTCAGCTGGACCGATCAACATTTTGACAAGATTTAGTGTTGTGGATGCACCATCACCATACAATGCTATAATTGGAAGACAATGGGTTCACCAATTGAAGGGTGTGGTATCAACATATCATCAATATTTACGATTTCCAACACCGCAAGGAGAGATGGAGATAAAGGGTGATCAAGAAGATGCTAAGTTTTGTATAATGGCAGAGACAAGAATGAATGAGGAACGGGAGCATCTACAACATAAAAAGAAAAAGGAACGAAGAGTTAGAGCAAATGAGGAAAAAATAAGTCAATATTTAGAAAAGCATGCAAAAAATAAAACGGTAAATGAAAAAGGAGAGAGCAGTCAGAGTCAAGAAAATCTGGTAGACCAACATCATAAAGGGACGATGTAGCAATTAAAGGGAACACCCAACTGCAATTGGGATTCCAAAACCAGTCTTCGCCCCAGTAGAGGAAATAAAAGTCATAAATATTGGCACTGCAGAATTGCCCAAACAAGTGCGAATTGGGATGTTAATAAAAGCAGATCTGGAACAACAGTTAGTTAAGTTGCTTTGTGAATTTGTAGATGTATTCGCTTGGAGAATGGAAGATATGCCGGGGATCGATCCCAATATCGTACAACACGAATTAAAAATACGTCCTGATGCAATTCCCTTTCGCCAACGGATACGAAAGGTCGCACCAGAATACCATGAACCAGTGGAAAAAGAATTAACTAAACTTTTAAGTGCAAGATTCATTCGGGAAGTACGATACCCCACATGGATTTCTAATATGGTGATTGTCCCGAAAAAGAACGGTGGAGTAAGAATTTGTATAGATTTTACTAATCTAAACAAAGCGTGTCCAAAAGATAGTTATCCGCTCCCGAACATAGACCAATTAGTAGATGCCGTTGAAGGACATGAAATGTTAGCATTTACGGATGGACAATCTGGATACAATCAAATAGCATTAGCAGAAGCAGATCAGGAACACACATCGTTCTTTACTCCACGGGGATTGTATTGTTACACCAGAATGCCATTTGGGTTACGGAATGCAGGAGCAACATATCAACGTTTAGTGGACGCGATATTCAAACCATGGATCGGAAAAACTTTGGAAGTTTATGTGGATGACATGCTAGTAAAAAGTAAATTATCTGATGATCATTTACAGAACTTGGCTGAAATTTTTGGTGCATTACGAAAATATAAAATGAAAATAAATCCAGAGAAATGTATTTTTGGTGTTACTTCAGGGCAATTTTTGGGATATTTGTTTACGAAAGATGGAATACAAGTTGATCCAACGAAAATAAAAGCAATAACAGATATGCCATCACCAAACAGTATAAAAAGTGTACAGAAGTTAAATGGTTGTTTGGCTGCATTGAGTAGATTCATTGCGAGATCATCAGAATGATGCAAGCCCTTTTTGATGTACTTAAGAAGAAAAATAAATTTGAATGGAACGATCGTTGTGAACAAGCATTTCAAAGTATAAAATTACATCTCGCCACGTTGCCAGCATTGCAAAAACCAGAGCCAGAAGAAATATTAACTTTATACATAGCGGCAACGGAAAATGCAATCAGTGGGGTAATGGTGCGAACGAATGAGAAGATTGAAAACCAATATATTACATCAGCAAGACTCTGAATTCAGCAGAAAGAAATTATACCAAGATTGAACAACTAATTTTGTCAGTAGTATTTGCTACTCAGAAGTTACGCACTTATTTTCTTACTCATTATGTTTGTATATTAACAAAAGCACCATTGGAGTCAGTTTTAAAGAATACAGGAAAAGTAGGAAGAATAGCGAAATGGAATGCTCAGCTGGAACAATACAACATTGTTTATGAGATACAAACTGCGCAGAAATCTCAAATTCTAGCTGATTTTCTGGCAGATTTTCCAATTGAGGAAGAATATGAAATTCAAGGACTACCAGGGTGTGAAGAAGAAGAGCCATTAGATATTCTGGATTCAAATAGTTCACGACGATGGGAAGTTTTTGTTGATCGGTCGCGAAATAAAGAAGGAGCAGGAATAGGTATCGTGATTACAGCACCGAGGGGAGAACGTATGGTACATTCATTTCGTCTTGAGTTCGAAGAGCATACGAATAACATAGTAGAATATGAAGCAGTGGTCCATGCTCTCAAACTCATTATTGAACTAGGAATAAGTGATGTTAGACTCACAAGTGACTCGCAGCTAGTAATTAGACATATCGAGTTAAAGTATCAAACGATTGATGAAGATTTGGAAAGGTATAAAAACCTTGTGCAGAATTTAACAAATCGTATTCCAAACATTGTTTTTCGACATTTGTCCCGAGAAAAGAATCGACATGCCGACGCACTTGCTTATGTTTCATCTATGATAAATGATCCAACAGCTAAAGCAATAAAAATTGGGAGAATATATGAGCCATCCATAAGAGCACAAACATTAAATAATATAGAAGAGGATAGTGCGATGGAAGAAATTGATGACCCAGCAATACGGAATACCCCACTTACATCGCAACAAGAAGATGACCAACCAAGTGAACCAGATTGGAGAGTCCCGATACATCAATATTTGCAAAATAAAGTGTTACCAACAGATTCTAAAGAAGCAAGGAAAATTCAACTCAAATCAAACAGCTACCAACTTCGGGATGGAATTCTTTATCGAAATTCTTTCCTTGGACCGTTATTTCGATGTTTATCTCAAAAAGAAGGATTGCGAATTCTTAAAGAAATACATTATGGAGATGCAGGAAATCACAGCGGAAGACGATCGTTAGCATTAAAAGCCAAAATGCAGGGTTATTACTGGATTTCTATGCTAAAAGATTCGAAAAAAATGGTTCGAAGGTGCGAAGAGTGTCAGCGATTTGGTAAGAAAATCAAAGCACCGGCTACAAAATTAAATTCAATACTTAGTCCATGGCCATTTGCAAAATGGGGAGTTGATATAGTTGGACCATTAGTTGAAGGAACAAAGAAACGAAAATATTTAATTGTAGCTACCGATTATTTCACCAAATGGGTAGAAGCGAAAGCATTAGCACGAATCAGAGACACTGATGTTTTTACATTTCTATTTGAGAGTATCATTTGTAGGTTTGGGATTCCAGCAGCAATAGTTTCTGATAATGGAAGACAATTCCAAGGAAAGAATATCGATATGTTATTTGAAACGTATAATATTCAAAAGCATAAGTCTACACCTTTCTACCCACAAAGCAATGGGCAAGCAGAATCCACAAATAAAACAATCGCAACAAATCTGAAGAAAACATTGGATGGATATTATAGTAAGTGGTGCGAACAATTACAAAATACATTATGGGCATATAGAACCACAAGAAAAACTTCAACTGGAGAATCACCTTATCTTCTTACTTATGGAACGGAAGCAGTAATACCAACAGAGGTTATTTTACCTACAACCAGAACAGAAGCATGGGAGAAAAATCTTAATTCAGATCTTATGTTACAAAAATTGGATGACTTGGAAGAAAAAAGAGAGGTGGCACTCCAGAAGATGGAAAATTATCAAAGGGGATTAGCTCGAGAATACCATAAACGTGTAAAATCACGAAACTTTGTCCAAGGCCAATATGTCCTACGACAAATAACGGAATACCAAAGGGACAAAAATACAGGAAAATTCGCACCAACATGGGATGGTCCATACATAATTCAAGCGTCAGCAGGACAAGGATCGTACTACCTCCAGAATATGCGAGGAGAAGTTTTACAGCATCCATGGAATGCACAATACTTAAAGCTTTACTATCCGTGAATAACAATGCAATGTTAACACAAAAGGCAGGTACATAGCCAACTAATTCAGTAATTTCTTTTATAATTTAATCACTCCAGGAACATCGTATCTTGGAAAATACTGTAATTATTAATCAAAATTCCATTAATCCCGGAATTTCATATACTTTGAGCGCTCAAAATTATTCCAGGAACATCATATTCTGGATATCGTTGCGATTGACGACACAATCATACACAAAAGGTAAACATCCTTAAAGAATTTCACTAACAACGAAATTCTTATAAAGAAGGGGTTCCTAATTATTGGTTTATCAATTTTCAAAGTACAGTTCAGGACCAACCCTGTATCTTACCCCTGGCTCGGGTTTGTTTCGTATGTGTGGGATCTCGAACAACATGATTTGAGGTAAAAAGTACTTCAATTCATGGTACTCGGAAAATCATATGATAGCCAAAAAGATTACTTAATCAAATTTTCTTGTGCAGGGAACAACATTAAAAATATATCAAAAGGTTACGAAAGAAAATTCTTGAAAGACAGACAAAGTACAAGATGGTAAAGCCAACAATAGATGAAATTATAAAGAACATAATCAAGCATCGGGAAGACTGGATCGCGATGGTGGAGGGGGAACTGCAGGCATAGAAGTGCGTTTACTAAGCACTGAAGGATCGGATTGTGCACGATCTAAAGCAGTATTGAAGGACTTCGCAATTTTCGCTTTAGCATCCTGCCTAACCCAATGAACAAAGTCACGCCCAAAGTTGATTTCTTTTTGAAGCTCTTCGATCTTTTGTTGATCTTTTTCTATTTGAGCAACAAAGCGTGATCTTTGATCTTTTTCTTCATTTAATTCTGTAGTTAATGATACAATTTCTTGTTCACGAGCTGCAATCTTGGAAAGCTCAACATACAATTGAGCTTGTAAACTCCGAACTTTTATTGCACCAAGAGACACATTATTTTCAGAAGTCCTTAACTCGTTAGTGATGTTTTTCACTGTATCATTCATTGTATTAAGCTCAGTTTCTGCTTGTGTTGCTCGATCCTTAACTTCATTAAGTTTTTTCTCCAGTTCTGAAAATACAAGAAAATATTAGATAAATTTTATGGTATAATAAGCCAAAAGATCAGGTATACCAAAAATGTACCTCTAACAACAGATTTAAACTCTATTTCTTTCAGAGTAAGCAATTTTACAACTTCTTTGTATTTTGACTCAGCTTTATTACGCCTCCAAGTGGCTAAATCAAAACTATCGTTCAATTGAGTTAGTTTTTCTCTAACCACATTCATCTCTTTGTAGATTTTCTTTGCATGATTATTCAATTGTACCATTCTACGATCGTACCTAAATAAGGTTTCCAAGTTTTCCACTGGACCCATGATAAAATTTAAATTTTTCATATAGATTAATAAAATAAAATAATAATTGAAGAAGAATGAAAAATAAACCTTGGTTTTGATTATGAAGATTTTGATTATGAACTTCGATAGTCTGGAGTTGTTCTTGTTGTTGCTGATGTTGGTCATTATGTTGTTGTTGAAGCTGTTGGAGTTGTTGAAGTTGTTGTTGAAGAAGATTATTTTGCTGCTTCAACTCATCATTTGCTTGTTGTAATGTATCGTTCTTCCCTTCATATTCACTGATTCATTCTTAAACAGTAACCCCAACATGGTGGCCCAAGCCTTATAAAATTTATAACCGCTAAATAAAAAATCATTACCATATTGGAGTTGAGCCAAAGCTTGCTGTGGAAATGAATATAATGAACTTTCGGCAACAGTTAAAACTTCAGTGAAGGAAGAAGGAGGATTCACAGGAAATGTTTGCTCAAGAATAGTGTTCTTAGACCACGCATCCTGAGTTTCATCCATAGGGATCGCACTAAGTGAATCCCGAAATCGAGACATGAAACAAGAATCAGATTTAATAATATCAGGATTTGATGAAGTATTCAAAAGTCCCTGAGAAAGAAACCACTTGTAAGCCTCTTCTTCATCACCGATTAAATTAAGACCTTCATCAGTACTGACACTGGCAATTTGATTAGAGAGAGACTTCAGAATAGAAGGATCGGCACTTGGTATTTCAGTATCGACCTCAACAGTAACAGGAGAAGATCGAACCAAAGTCTCGGTAGGTACGATCGGTTCCGAAGATACTCCAGTAGTGCCCTCGACTTCAGTAGGGATCCAAACACTAGGAGCGGTCGTACTAGAAGGAGGAGAAGTTTCTTTTTCAGTACGATCAATATCATTTGATTCTTCAACAAGAGTGGCATTGGTTTTAACATTCACATTTTCTACATCACCGGCCGGATTTACTTCAGCATTATTCTTTTCCAACGTATTTTCTTCTTCAACATGAGTTACTTCATTCACTACATCAACAATATCTTCATCAATAACAACATCATCTCCCTCTTCTTGAGGAAAACCAGAAAAAACTCCTAATGTACCATTATCAGGTACGGGAGTATCAAGCAAAAAATTAAAAGGTAATGGAGAAATAATATTATAAAAATCGATTGAAGTACCAGAAGAAGGTGCAACAATGAGATCGGACCGTTCCGATACCACAATTTCAGCTGGGATCAAAGAAACAGGAATAACATCAATAGGATCAGACTGATCCGATGGTAAAGCAACAACAGAACTTCCTTCTCCACTGTTTAAATTTGAAGTTATCCCTCCTACAACCTCAGTGGAAAGCACAAGAGATCTGGACTTTTTCTGCTTCTTCTCTGCTGCAAGGATTAATTTCCGTTTTCCTTTACCTTCAACTGCGGGTTCGACCCTTTGTCTACCCTCGACAATCTGAATACTACGCTCAGATGAAGGAAGAGGAACTTCAATATCAAAAGAAGGATCGACCTGAAACCAAAAAAAGTTCAAACATTGTAAGAAGATATCAAAGATCGATACAATATATCTAAAAGAATGAAATATGAAATGACAAATTCGAACCTTGTATTCAAACCTATAATCATCAAAGTTTAATCTCCATGGACAATAATTCGGGAAACAGTTTCGAAGATGTTGAATTTCATTATGGGGGATGTCACCATATACCCAAGGTCCTTCAATCAACATAGGGGTATGATACCATCTGTAATCGTGTTCCCGACGGATTCTTTCATTAGAAGGAAAATCGACTTTGGTATATGGAGCTATTTTAATTCTAGGGTCATCAACTTCTCGAAGTAAGGGAAACCCTTTGGAACATTTGCGAAATGGGCTAACACTCCATTTAACAAAATTTTTAACAGTGATGCCATCACCATAAGTATTCTGGAAATTCTCAGGTGTATAATGAATACATTCTGAAGGATCGGGAACGTAGCAAGTAAGACGGGTGCGACCCTCACTGCGAAGAATGCATTCATCAAGAATTCGCCACCAATTACCATTATACTGTGTGATGGATCGGGGTTGAGTATGGGGAGCCCTATTGCGAGTAGCAAGAACTATGAACTGGAAGGGATTATTTTTTTCATACAAAGGGAGACGAAGGCCAGCCTCTAAAGCACCAGCAGAAATTAACAATCTGTGATGGCTATATTGAAAATTTCTCATTGAATCATAGGTCAGCATATCATAATTATTATCTAAGAAGGAAACTTTAAATCCTTGAAGATTATGTATTCTCTTGAATTCTTCAATATCCATGGACCGATAGCTATAAGTAGATAATGCCCGTTTACTCTTGGGGGCAGGATTAGGAATATCAGGAGTGGAATTACGTACAGTGTGAAGTGCAGCAGGGGTGGGAATACCAGGGGATGAATCATGACGAGAGACGGCGTATCTCGAAGTAGAAGACCTACTCGATCTTCTGCTCTCACCTTGATTACCACTAGCATCAGATTTTCTATGAGGCATGGTGTAAAATCTGAAGGAAAAGAAGCATAAGAAAGAGAAAGTTAACATGAGAAGAAATTATCTAGAAATAATTACAGTGTAAAAGATAACCATCATTTCAATCATGGAAAGAAAACATAAGTCAAGAAAAAAATTACTTACATGAAGAAAAGAAGTGAACAATAGTCGGATCAAAGTAAAGAAGAAATCAATTGATGAGAAAAGAACTCCTGAGTAGTGGGGAAATTTGAAAAGTTTAAGGAAGACAAAGTGCAATAACTATGAGAAGACAGTAAAAAGTTACAGGGTATTTAAAGGAGAGAATTGAAACCGCCAGAAAATGGGAAAAGGAAATAATCGGTAAAGATTTGATTCTATCGAAAAAAGTATAGCTGACACAATCATATGTATATAAACAATAAATGCAGAGCCGGAAAAATCAGTAACGTGCTAATGCAATTAATACCAGCGGAAAACTCGGATAACGTGCGAGAAAAAGACTGAAAAAAGTTAAGTTCTTCTCCATTTTTCAAAATCTTGGATCAACCGCTAGATGATTTTGTAAAAAAGAGAAGAAGGGGGAAAATTGTTAGTAAATAAAAGAAGCATGACACGTGGAAGAAGATCGAGATAG
>JAJJMC010007984.1:0-20375 GCA_023531435.1 Papaver californicum | reverse complement strand
AATCGGGTAATTCTTTTAAATAAATTAAGCTCAAATATTGCCAATAATATGTTTCCTAAAAGAATAATTGTAAATCCTAAGCATGGGACATCAAGAGTAATTAACTAAGCATGACCCATCAAAAGAGAACACAACTATTTAATAAAAACCATTTTTTTCTAATTTAAATCCATGCAAATAATAATAAAAGAATTATAAATAATTAATTAAAAATAGACTTACCACATAAAATTGAGAGATAAACCTCCTCCATCATCCCAGTAAATAAACTTAGCCCATGGAGAAGAAAACTTGCTCAAAAGATCTTTTCATTGCTCAAAAAGTTGATTACAAGGTGAAATAATAGTGCAACAGCTGAACAGACGCGTTTATAAGTGTTACAGAACAAGGTTCAGCCGTTGCAAAAGGCTAAGGCAAAGAAAAGGAAGGAAGAAATTTGAAAGCTAAGGCAACGGAACAGCAACACTTAAAAGTGTTGCTGTGTCTTCTTCTTCGGCAGCGATGGGATGAAGAACACGGTCACCGGCGGTGACCGGTGCAGCAGCAGTTGGCCGGATCGTGAGTATTCCGGCCACAATTCCGGCGACTCCGAAACTTCAATTCTAAGCTATTCTCCCCGTTCTTCTTGGCTTCTCTTGGTATATATAGGCTCTAGGGATCCTTGTGAGTCTTCTAAACCTAATAGAACTCTTTAAAACACATCCAAATCCTCCCAAATCCGAATCAAAGTATAACTCGGCCAAATTCGGATTTGGGGCTATTTTTCCGGCTAAAATTGCTGTTTCTTCACGTGTTTAATCTTGTATTGGTCCCATCTATCTTTTGTATCAATTTGAGCCAAGAATATCCAAGTTTTATCACGAATCAAAGTGTGCAGTTGAATACAGTGGTTTCCGTCCCAATCCCGTGCTGAGTTGACTCGGTCAACTCGGGTTGACCGATTTGACTCGGGGTTGACCCGATTTGACCGAGTTGACTCGAGGGTACCCCTTATCCACTTCTAGTGTGCCAAATAACACTTGTCCTTGAGTGCCTTTATCACTTTTTGAGCCAATTTTTCCACAAATCTTTATTCTTCAAATGTACCTACAAAAGCATAAAAACACGTAATATTTGCAAAATCGAATACTAACTTAATAGAAACTAAGGTGCAATCTAGACACTAAAATGTGTCTATCACATATGCAATAAGAAAAGTGGTGATGGTTCTTTGTCATTTGATTAATGCTACTAATTTATATTATGGTATTGTCATCTATACCAAAAAGACTATGACACGAAAGAAGCTGAAGTTGGATTTTCTGATTCGGACGAAAAATTCACATGTACAAGTTCTTGATGATATTTGTTCAAATCTAAACATATAATTTATTTCTCGTACTTACGATTGTGATAAACTTCTTAATTATACCGATGATGAACTTGACAAAACATAATATCAAAGGTCCAACAACAATATGTCCTTATTGTCGAATACGGGGAATCCAAAAACTATTCTATCTACAAAAAAAAAAAAAAACCCAGTGCATAACAAGGAACAAATCAAATAACTTTGAAATTACCTACGACTGAAGAGTTAAGAGTATAAAAATTAACATAAATGAGCCTTAGCCTTATTTGCAAAAGAGGTGATGTTGCCCAAACATTTTGTCCAGGTTTAATAACATATGGTCCAGATCAGCCCACTACATAACAACGGGCTGGATGGATCATTGAACCTCTATTCATAAACAGAGCCTATCCAATATACCCGAGTCTATCTAGCCGAATGAAAAGCCGCAAAAGTAGGGTTTCGTAAGAAGAGTTCACATCATTAGGGTTTTCTCCAAAAATCCAACAGTAGAGGTTTATCATATCTTGTACCCAAACCTCATCTGAACCGTTGAATTATATTTATAAGCTATCCTGAATTAACAACACTACACATCACAACTCTTGGCTTAGAAAGAGGCTGCCATAGTTTTTCTTCGTTGCAGCAGATTAGTTGTTTCTCATTCAACTCACGAGGTAATATCAATCTGTTGTTTAACTCTATTATTTGATGATTAGTCATATGAATCTGACTGTGTAGTAGTTAGATCTGTGTGTGTTTCTTATGTTTTCAAAATAGTCTCTGCAAAAATCGTTTTGAAAAATTTAGATGTACTCTCTTATATCTGATAGTGACTGAAATGTACTCCTGAAAACAATTTTAAGAATGTAATCAATCAAGGCTTGAATCTCAAAAGGGCTATTTTCTCACGTAAACCATATATTTGGTTTTTGGAGAAAGATAAACAAATTAGCCTGAGAATTGGTACTCTTTTGTGCCATAGGCCTTTGGTACAGGAGCATTTTTAGTTATTTATTGGGTTTTGATGTTACATCTATATGTTTTCTGTGCTGTTTTTTATTCAACTATTCATATATTACATTTAAAAAAAATATTCAGTTGATTTTAAATATTTAGGGCGTATTTTGTACCATTTTATAAAACTGTTTCAAAAATCATTTTCCAGTTTCCTTGTTTTCATTTTTTAATAAATTTTAAAAAGTTGCGTGTTTTCTTTGTTTTATATTACGGAAAACACACCTTTGATTGTTTTTTTTAATAACAAAAGGCTCTGAGAAGAATTTTTAAATAGTGGTTTTTGTAGATTTATTCACATCTCAGTTTCTTACTTAGCTTATAATGTTGTTTAAATTATATGTTATTTGAACTGTGTATCAATATTTGTTTCAAAATGTGGAAACTATGTTGTAGTAGCAATTGGCATGAGAAGGGATACTGTGATTACTCATTGTTGATATACTGGATTTAATTATCTGCTCTTGTTGCTTGCTGTAGAAATCAATGTATTTAAGGTGGAATCTGTTATGTGTTTTCCAATCTGTTTTTGATCTCTATGATCAAATTATTTCATTTATATTATCATTTATTTATATTATTGTGAAAAAATATATTCAAATGATCTAAAATATTCAGTTTGCTTTTGATATTGTCACCTGTCTATCAATTCTTGTTGGACAATGTAAAACTATGTTGTAGTTGTTTGTGTCAAAAAGAATAATGCGATTTATGATTGTTGATATATGAGAAACTGGATTTGATTATCTGCCTATGTCATTGCCTTTAGAAGTCAGATGTAAATTAGGTGGAATTCCATAATATTGGGTTAGTCTGCCTTTGCATTGTTTTGTGTTACTACTTGCGTGTTCTTATTTTTCATTTATTGATTGGAATTTACTATGACGATGATGTATCTTATTTGTTGGTCAAGTATAACAAACAAATCCTTGTGTTAAAATGTAATGCTTTGCAGATGTCTCACCGCAAGTTTGAGCACCCTAGACATGGTTCGTTGGGATTTCTTCCTAGGAAAAGGGCTGCACGCCACAGAGGAAAAGGTTTTTGTTTCCCTTAAATCTTTATTTTGTTTAGCGCATTCTTGAAATTTGAATAGAGTAGCTTGTCAATTTTGCAATTTCATTTAGTTCCCATGCTTGTTAATTCTTTGATGCATTTGTTCTTGCACACTTGCTTACTTTTTGTTTCCATGAGAGTCTGTGGAGCTTTAAGAAACATTACTGTTTGTCGTGGCAAGTCCTTGTCATTGTCTATGTTCATTACCTGTATTGTTGCTATTCTTCCATATTGAGCAAGGCATGTTCTCAGTCTTATCTTTTTCTTTTTGTAGTTTATATGGAATTATAGTATTTTGTTCCTCACAGTTTGATGATGTTTGTGCAGTGAAGTCCTTCCCCAAGGATGATCCATCAAAGCCATGCAAATTGACTGCATTTCTAGGATACAAGGCTGGGATGACTCACATTGTGCGGGAGGTTGAAAAACCTGGATCAAGTGAGTTTTTCTTTTTTCATTTTATAATAACAGCTTTTATCTTCCATTTGTGTTTCATATTTAAATTGACCAATTACTTCATTTTTACAGAACTGCATAAGAAGGAGACATGTGAAGCAGTGACAATCATAGAAACACCACCTATGGTTGTAGTTGGAGTTGTTGGATATATTAGAACACCCCGTGGCTTGCGTTCACTTGGAACTGTTTGGGCTCAGCATCTGAATGAGGAAGTGAAGAGGCGATTTTACAAGAATTTTGCTAAGTCCAAGAAGAAGGCATTCGTCAAGTACTCTAAGAAATATGAAACTGAGGAAGGGAAGAAGGATATCCTGTCACAGTTGGAAAAACTGAAGAAGTACTGCACTGTGATTCGTGTCTTGGCTCATACTCAGGTATTTTATTTCTTCTAAAGCTGTACATTAGAATCGTTTGATTATCAACAATTGCACCCACTACCAATTCGGAAAGATTGACTGGTTCTTCTTGAGATAATGGCTTGGGTTACTATACTTAATTGTGTCCATTCCGATTCATGGTTCTTCAATACCATGTTATCCGGGAAACTCCACGCACATCATATGCATTTTTTTAAGTATATTTTTTTTGATATAAGTGACCATTTAGTTAGATTTCAAATTGGCTTGTTGACTTTGTTAGATTTTTACCTTAGCCTGGATTTGTCTGTTTGTTCCTTTACAGATTCGAAAGATGAAGGGGTTGAAGCAAAAGAAAGCCCATCTGATGGAGATCCAAGTAAATGGTGGAGATATTGCTCAAAAGGTTGACTTTGCTTATGGCTTTTTTGAGAAACAGATTCCCATTGATGCCATATTTCAAAAGGACGAGATGATTGATATAATTGGTGTGACAAAGGGTAAGGGTTATGAAGGTGTGGTTACTCGATGGGGTGTTACTCGTCTTCCTCGTAAGACTCACAGAGGTTTGCGTAAGGTTGCTTGCATTGGTGCTTGGCATCCTGCTAGGGTTTCCTACACAGTTGCCAGGGCTGGTCAAAATGGATACCACCATCGGACAGAGATGAACAAAAAGATTTACAGGCTTGGGAAGGTTGGCCAGGAGTCTCACACAGCACTCACTGAGTTTGATAGGTAAGTGATATCTCTCTGTTCTATTTTCTGTTTTATAGTCGGTTGTATTTTTGGTGGTTGGTTCACCCTTACTTTGTTGCTGACCTTCCCTACTGAATTGTTCTCACTCATCAGGACTGAGAAGGATATTTCCCCCATGGGTGGTTTTCCTCATTATGGTGTCGTGAATGAGGACTATCTACTGATTAAAGGTTGCTGTGTTGGGCCAAAGAAGCGTGTTGTCACACTAAGACAATCACTTCTTCAGCAGACATCTAGGCTTGCGTTGGAAGAGATCAAGCTCAAGTTCATTGACACATCCTCTAAGTTCGGCCATGGTCGTTTCCAGACTACAGAAGAAAAGAGCAAGTACTTTGGACGTGTGAAGGCATAGGTGTTATGATTTATGGGGAAATTTTCTCCCGTTTTCTCTAAATTTAGTTTTGGATTATCAGAACTTTAAATTGCTTAGTTTTCATCTGAATATACTATGGTCCTATTTATTTGCTTTTACTTATTTTTTGAATAAGAATAAAGTATCCAATCTCTTTCCAAGACTAAAAACTGGAACAGGCTTCAATAACCACACTAAGGTGCGGAGTTGCACACTTTTCTGCTCAATTAGCTACAGGAGGAAGAACCATTGACAGAGATGAGCCTTTAACCACCCGCCAGATTGCATGTTAATGAGCTACTCAGAATGAAATGGTGCAGTCAATCTAATGACATGAAGCCTATTGTTTGAAGAAGCTGGATCACTTTTAAGTATCTATACTGATGGTTCTCGCCTATTGTTTGAAGAAGCTGGATCGCTTTAAGTATGCTGAGTTTGGTTATCTCTGTTTCCAAATTAGTAAATTGAGTGACATCATCAACTTTTGCTAACTTTGTTATACATAGTCTCCATAGTAGAGAACTTTGTCTTTCAACAATCTTTCCAAATGCTTGTTCCTTGCCATTGTTAACATTTTACCTGGGAATGTTTTCCTGAACAATGGGAAGAGAGTGCATTATTCCTTCCACAAGCTTGTTCCATGGATAGTTTTAAGTTTTGTTTTAAGTTTTAACCTTTAGTTGTTAAGTCAAAAAAGTCATGTCAACTGCTGGTCCAGGTATCAAATACCAAAGCTCATCGTGGTTCATTGTCTAGCTATCAACCGAAAAATAACCCTCGATTATTTAGTTACTGTTCTAAGAAATATTTTTGGTGTCGGGTATAGTTAATTGCAGTCTAAAAATATTTTATACTGTTTACATAATTACGGCCAAAAAAACTCTCAATATGTAGCCTTTGAATCCGATGGCTTTATATAAGAATCATCTGTAAGAATTCCATTGATTAATGCCGGTCCCTCTCTATCGGAACTGAATTAATATTACCGCTTCGTCCAATGCTTCCGCAGCTCCTTGAATTACGTTACAGCCCGAAGGTATTTCAGAAATATTGTCAATTTATTAATTGAATATAAGCATAACATCTGCACAAAATCACAACCAAATAATTAATTACCGTTTCAAAGACTAATTTCTAAACTTATAAAAAAAAAATACATTTATTACAGGCAATTTTCATATTTACGGTATCGAAAATTATACAACCGCCTCCCAATCCAAGAAATTTACCTGTATATATATAAGAATGAAAACGCTCAAAGTTTTTCACACCAAAAGAAAAGAAAAGAAAAGAACCATATTCATAAAGATGAATCAATTTACGTCTTCAATTCTCGTCCTTTTAGTTGTTTTCAGCTTTCATGGAGTTACTGCTGATGTAGTAAGTGATGTATGTAGAAAGGCATCATCAAGCAATCCGAGTCTTACTTATGGGTTTTGTTCCTCATCTCTTGGAGCCAACCCTAAAAGCAAAACTTCTAACATTTATGGTCTTGGTGAAATATCAATGGAGTTAACTTTATCCAAAGCTGCTTACGTGACTTCCCGCATCAATTCTATTTTGAATGGTGGAAAGGTGTCTGCAGATGTTAAAGGAGCCATGGAAGCTTGTAAGAACTATTATACGGTTGCTGCTGGTAATGTTCAAGGTGCAATCAATGCTTATAAAGGTAAGAATTTTGCAAGTGCTAGTTCACAGATGTATACTGCTATGGATGCCGCACAGAATTGCAAAGATGGGTTCCAAGCTGGAATGGTTTCTCCTGTGGAAAAAGACGTTAAAGATTTCGTTCTATTGACTTATATTTCATATACCATTATCGGCATGAACTAAGTGATTTTTTGAGTTTTGAAGCAGTTGAATATGTGCATGCATGAAGAAGGACAATAGAACTTATAAATTTATTTATTTAGTAGTCTGATGTGCACACGTTCTTAGGTTTTTAGTACTTTGGTTATTCTACTAATAACTTTCATTTAACTGTTAATGGTTAATGGTTAATTCTATGGTTTCTTATTAGCCCCTTCGTTCTTCTTAGCTCTTGTTATTACTTTCATTACCTATTAAGCTTTTCTGTTGAGTATTTCTTGTTTTTTACTAGTATATATTCAAATATTGCATAATCTCAAATACGAGAATACACCCAATTTGGATATTTAATTAGTTTATAATTTCTTAGGGTTATGAAACTTAGTTGACAAATACGAAGAATTATAGAGGTTTTATCTACTTGGTTCTATAAGAACTAGAGATTTATGTCACCAGTGTACGGTGTACGGGAATGAATGATTTTTAAGGTCGAATCATCTAATTGTGTATAATGTAGGATCTCAGAGCAGTTGTTGGAATAATTAACTGTTGGATTTTTCACAAATCCTTTATCTTGGTATTTTCGGGTACAATTATTAATCAACTGTTGGTTTTTCACACCGGTAATCTCACATGTAACAAATTGCACAATTTTTTGTAGAATGCCATACAAAAAGTTTAAATCTAAATCATTTTCCTCATCAATCATTCTTCTGCTGAAGCAAAATAAAATGTGAAGACTCAGATGAGACTCTGCTTTCATTGAGAGTTGAACTCAAGACCTCCCGCTTACTTACTAAAGCGGTGTTCTAACTAACTGAGATATTAAATCTATTGACCTTTAGTTTAGAGATGCTTCTTAGAATGAAAACTGGCAAGATTTATAAACGTTTCCTACGGATTCACGCTCACCTCAGCTGTAGCCATTTTTCAGTCTTTTCATGTTTACTTGCAAACGTTGGCAGCTTGCTCTCCTCCCATATTTAGTGTTTTTGCTTCTTCTTTTTTTCCTACAGTTGAGTAATTGGGGAAACGTTTGGAGGTCTGGTTTTCATCTTTCAAACTCCCGCTCCGTGTATCAAAGGTTATTCTCTCTCTGTTGGATATTCCTCCTGTGTTTTGCTGAAATCAGACCTAAGCTTTGAATATTCTGAATGTTTTTGCACAATGCTAGTCAACTGTTCGATGAAATGCCTGAAAAACAACAATTATCATGTGCTTAGACTTACATCATTATTTGTGAAGAATTATATTTTAGTTCATCGCTTTAAACTTTGATTCGTCAGAACTATTTGTAATTGTAGTGTATTTGTTAATATTTTGATAAGTGTAATTGAAATTTTCTGAATTTGGAATGTTTGACATTATTGGATGATTGGGTTTATTGAGTTGTATACATAATTCCAAACTGTGGGAAATGTTAGGTGTTTGATTAGAAGAATGATTAGGAGTGATGGTGGTGGTGTTAGCAACTATATTGGTCTGTATTATGGACACGGAACTGGCCTAGAGTTAGCCTTATGCTTCGCACCCATTGAATCAGAATTTGGTTATGTTTGTCTAAGAGACGACGTAGATGTTACCGTCACATAGCTGCAGTTGGGGTTGACTACTGAACTGGTTGAGTCACCTCTATTAGGGTGATGGGATTTTGTTTTAACAAAATTGGATAGTTAAACTTGTGTCATTGTGTGAGCAGAACTGGAATTGCAGAACTTGTATTGTTAGCTGTTCTTGAATTGGAAATTTGAGCTTTAAGTAGGTGATTAGATTCTCACTAGATGTAATGTTGGGCTCTATTGTTCAGTTAAGTGGCTACATTAGTTAAGGGCGTCATTTTGCAGATGTCTTCCTAACTTTTCCTTCTTGAATTCAAGGATGTAATGGCTGTGTGATTAGACTTGTCAGGTTCTGATAATTTTATTGAATATGGTCTTGTGATCTGATATCGGTGAACGCTAAAATTGCATGTAGAGAAAACAATATCATATATGCCCTGTAAATCATGAATTGATACTTCTCTGTAAGCCTTAGCTTTATCATGAAATTTTTCTTGTTCAAAACATATGAAAGAAGTGGTTACGGCGTAGAATTTGTTCCTGAGCTTAACTTCTCTTTGTAACTACGAGGTTACGACGACACTCCAAAAGAAAAATTGAGCCGTGTCGATACGTATTGACATGGATATGCGTGTCTGATACGGCTCAGTTACCGAGAAATATTTTTGAAAATATAAAAGACCTTAGTTACTCTGAAATTTGATTATTAATATGTTTGTTAGGATATTCTCTGATAATATACCTTATTAGCTTCCCTGAGAAGCTTTTATCTTTGGTGAAAAAGATATTTTGTAAGCTTTATCTTAAGTAATAAGCTTTAATTTTGGTTAAAAATATATTTTTTAGCTTTTATCTTTAGTAATACAAAGATACTCTCTATATATTTTATCTCGTTATCTATGTTAACCTATTTATCTACTTTGTGTATACCGTATCCCCGTTTTCTAGTTTTTAAAGTTGTCATGTCAAAGGGACGTACTGGACACAGGACACCGACATCGTGTCCGTGTCGTTGTAACACATGTAATAATGAATAAGTGTATGATACTTAACTTAAATTCCTCAAGTTTTGCGGGATTCCAGATATTTAAAAGCAGTAAGTTATTAAGTACTTATTAGTAGTAAAGAAGTGTGGATTCTGTACACCTGAAGGGAAAATAATGTCAAGTACAGTACCAACACCACCATCCCCTTCGATGAATCTAGTTTTTCGAAAACACCAGGAAGCAGAGCATCTCTAAGAAGTCGAGGAATATCCGGCAGTCGAGGAATATCTGTTGATTAGCAAAGGGTTGTTTCACCATGCTTTTAGCCATCGTGTCCGTAACAGTTTAGTTTTATTGCTTATCATACCTTTTGCGGATAAATCTATTGATTTGCTGACCTTAACAGACTTCCTTTTATGTGACAAATATATAAAGGAATCAAGTTACTTTGAAGGTTGAATACTTTGAGGATTGAAGACTTTGATCATTGGTTTTTCCCTTTTCTATTTGGTTTTGTTCCATGAATGTAATCCCTGTACTTTTTGTTTTTGATCGATTAATCCCTGTAGCTGTGTAGGAATTGTTCAGACTTACACTACCAAGCACCACCGGCATATGCAACATATATGATTGAATTTGGCTTAATTCGCTTATAGCTCTGTACTTTTTTGTGAGGCCATAAATAAGCTATATAAGTTAAGTCATCTAAGCTTTTTCCATGTAAACCTTTCCAAACATACAAGGGATTAGCTAGCATCATGATTTGCAAGGATTTCTATAAACTTTTACTGTAGAGATTTTGGAAAGTTTTGTAACAGTTGTGAGACTTTGGAAGCTGTTAGACAGTTACTAGCGCTTGTACTAAATCCAGTGGATTTTTCGTGCATCGCCTTCTTAAGGCATACAATTTCAATTAATGAACAATGATAGCAATAATCATGAAACTGAAAATACACTTGATCAGAAGATGCATACTATGGAAACTAATCTAGTGTACTATTAAAACTAGTAATGTCATACTACAGAGATAAAAGATACACGGTCTCTCGCACTTGTAGTTTTAATGTGTGGAGGTACCTTTCAGCTTCATAGTTCATATACTTCTCTAGTGTGTTTGTTGTTTGTTTCTTCTCCTTTCCATCCTTGTGATGTGACTGTATAGCACTTTTGTCTCAAAGTATAACCATTGGATCAGTATTACACTTCTCTTTGAATCTCTAAGCACCTCTTTATCTCTTTAAAAATTGTTATTAGCTTATTTTCACATTGTATAATAGCTGTTGCAAATCTTGTATCTAACCTGTGTGGTGTGTTTCCGCCTGCCGTAGAACCTTCATAGGGGTCTAGGTTTGTTTACGTTTTTCTACAGTCATCCTTTGTATTATTGTATAGTATATCTTTAGTGTATTTTCTATTTGATTCCCTTTTCTTTTTTAGTCCTCTGTAATCTTACCTTAATTCTCTTGTTGTCCCTTTTCTAGTAGTTTCATTAGAAATAGCTGAGATTTATTCCCTACGAGAATGCCTGGTATACTCATTCTTAAAATGTTGATGCGTGCTAAATGTTCTTTCAGTTTCTATGTGATTGCTATGCTTATTGATACTGTTATGTTTATGTAATCCCAGATGCACTCTCAGGTCATTTATAAGTAATAAAGAGAGATTTTCTTGCTGAACACCGTGAGGGTGATGTGCATCAAAGTAATATATGTCAGTTTTTTGTAACTACTATATGGTTTGGGGATTTATTGAGCTATCTTATGCACAACAATACACTTCCTAACTTGTAAGCAATATAGAATTGTCATCCCTAGCATGTGCATTTTCAGTTTCTTTTCCCATTTGGATGGGAGGGGGAGATAGGAAACATTACTTCGGATTAAGTTTTCTTTGGTAACAGATGTGCTAGTCATCTCAGCTGAGCCCTGGTGGCCTTATTGGGTGGACATAAGCTCTTTTTACTGGTATTTTGTCATTTACTAAATCACATTTGTGCAACTTCCCATTGTGCTTTCTGTTCAAATCATGCACACACAATGTTTCACCGTTCAGTGGAAATCTTTGGTGGTTGCATTTCTCATTCTCTAAAAATGGTGTGCTTGTGTACGCATGCAATACCATCCCTTGTTTGTACTTTGCATCATTAGTTCGTTGGCCTTGTTAGACAATGGTGGAAAATAACTGATGGCCAGCCAGATACATGAAAACCTTAATTGTCAAGCAACAAGATTAGATGGGTCCAGTTTGTGATGAGATGATGGGTTGTCTGTTGGTGTAGGGCTGGTGGGGAAGTGCTCGAGAGAACGCATGTGGTTTTGCTCTGTTTGGTGTTTGTATTTCAATTTCAAATTTTGAATGTTTTGGATTTTTGAATTTTTGAAATATTTGGTTGGAATGAATCTTCATGGATTTTTTTGAATTTTACAAGGGTAAAATAAGAAATATACAAAATTGGTTACACAATGTAGAGTTATTATATAGTGGTTAAACAAACATAGTTTAGAAAGACATTAGGTAGTGGTATTTATATAGAGATAGTGGTAAACCTCTATATAGAACCCTCTACTTAAATAGACCTAAAAACAAACATGCTGTTAGACTTAGCTCAATCGAAAGGGATATTGTGGCGTTTGTTTGATTACTAATTTTGAGATCTTCTGATCCTTGGTGCAGCTCATGATCAGCCATGGATCTTTATGAAAACTTGAAAGCTATTCTTAAGATTCAGAAATTCAGGAGAGTCATATCCTACACTGGATTCTATTGCTTCGTTTCTGTTTTAACTTATGCTTACACAAGCAACACGTGAGTGATTCTGTTTTTTTGATTAATTTGTTTTAGTGAGTGAGTAGTTTTTCATGAGTTTCTAGGTGTTTATCATATGGAGTTTCTCTTTTGCAGGACAAGGGCAGGTGTCCCCAGAGTTGACCAGTTTTATGCATCTTATCCCGCGGGGACAGAACTACTAACTGACACCGCTAAGGTATAATTTGGCATGCTGATAGGCAGCTGCTGCTTATTTATTTGTAGATTTTTCTTTCTTTCTGATTCCTTAAAATATATATTTTGTTTGTTTGCTTGCCAGTTATATAAATCTGCTCTTGGCAATTGTTTTGAACTGGAAGAATGGGGTCCCATAGAGTTTGCTATCATGGCTAAACACTTTGATCGCCAAGGAAAACCACCTTATGCATACCACGCTGTAAGTTTAGTTCTTTGTTTTTCAGCAAAAACCAGCACCTTCTCTTCTACATCTTAGACTTGAGAAATATGCATTGAGCTAATTGATCTAGTAAAATGGCCATGTTAAGATAATCCATATGCTTATTTATATATACAGACAAACGTAAATGTTCCCTAATCCTATTAGAATAGCGGAACTTTGTATACGGATTCAGGATAAAAATTTGAATCGGTGGGGATCTGAACCAATGCAATGTAGGTCTACACTAAAAAAATTCAGTAATGAACTCCACTGGGACTGCCTACTTGATTGGTTTATTTTCTTCTTTACTGAAATGTGGTCAGTTTATATGTCCAACTTGTAGCGGGGATTCCTTATAAATATAAATGGTCATATCTTCATCCTCAATCCTATATGCTTACACTATGCTACTTAGTCGTGTAGGTAACGACAAGTGTACAGATATGTTTGAGAATAGTAGTTTAAGATAATCAAGGATTGTGGGGATAAACTAGATAGCTGAATTCCAATTATCTGATTTGATCAAGGTAGACAGTAAGTCAGTAAGACTAAACAGATAATCTTCTTTCAGAGCTCCGAATGGGGTCTATGTTATTTAATAATTATGTCAGCACTTTTGTTTGACTAGAGTCATTTCAGTTAACACTATATTAGTGGAGTCAAAGTGTTAAGTACCATTACTTACAAAATGAGGATTTGCTCGGTGCTTCCCTTTTGTTCTGGTTTCATTTGCGAAATAATGTCTTACTGTGGTTCTTTACTTCTAAGTTTAGTACTATATACTGAAAATTGTGACATTTGATGGTTCTGTTATCAATGTGGGTTGCAGCAATACATGGCACACCTCCTCTCAGGGGCAGCTTGATGGAAGTGGTGATTAGAGGTGCGAGTATTAAAACGCGAAAGCAAAATGATCGATTTGTAAATATAACCAGTTTGGAGGTTTTATTAGTTTATGATTTCTTAGAGCTGAATATTTAGGGTTTTGAAACTTAGTCAACAAAATACTAAGAATTAAAGAGGTTTTATCTACTTCGTTATAGAAGAAAAAGAATAAGCACATAATTTTGGGTTTTGGCCTTTTGAGCTCTAAGATTATCTGCTTCGAGAATTGACCAAGAAAGCTTCTTCTAACTTAACATGCTTCGTTTTTTTGGTTCAGTCCCACATAGTGCAGTTTTATTTCTTCCTCAGGTGAAAGGGAAGGCCACAGACTGTTATACCATTATTTGGAATGCTTTTTTTTAACATTGGACATACATTTAAGAAGTCATCTACCTTTCTACTAATTTCATTTGATTAATCAGATGTAGTATCTCTACACAGCTTTTATTGCAATAGTCGCGGTTACATTCATGTGTATATATAGAGGTGTTTACCCCTGTTTGAGTAGCTGAGAAGGCAACTCTACGGAAACCATACGCAGCAAGTTGATAAAAGCAGCTGGAGCCCGGAATAGGGGATCACAAACCATTTTTCCAAACAGGATCCCTCACCAGTAGGAGTATGTAATGCCCCACCTCATCATTCTAGGTCGGCCGCCCTAAAATAGAAGTGTGGCACTACCTATGGAATAAAAATAAACACCTTCAAGCCAACAAATGTCAATCCGGCTATCATGTGGTGTTTTTGAAGAATGATAAAGTTTAAGAAAATCTTATAAAAATGACGTGTAATATAAAATTAATCTGATAAAAGAGAGTCTCAAAAATAAAACAATAGTTCATCTTCGACCCGTAGGTCGGATATTTAATTTAAAAGATAAAAGTCTTACTTAAAGTAAAGAAGTCTAGATTTAAACGTAAGCTATAAAATGTTTAAACGTTTAAGCACCTTGAAGAAAAATAACGTAGCTTTCCGGGACAAGATCGTTCTACTAGTTAGGTCGCTCCGCGGCTACCGTTCCCTGAAAAATAATAGTAAGTTGGGTCAGACCCCAACTTAAAGTAGATTCTCACACCCTTAAGCTCTATACGACTAATTCAGCGAAATAAGGTTCATGAAATGATTTCGTCAGATGAAAATAGTTTATAAAAGTGTCTCTTTGAAAGTAGAAAGGTCGATGATCTAAACAGAAATATAGACTTTTAAAATCATGACAAAACACAAAGGCACACAAACCATTTTATATAGAAGAAACGGAAAACAGATTTCCCACCCACGAAACTAATCGACTTCCCCTCTTCATAGTTTCATTCTCTTACTGTACGACGACACATGTCGACCCTTACGTAGTCCACTTAATTTCTTACAGTGTGTAGGAAAATAAGTGTTGTCGACCTCCCTTTCAAGATAATAGATCCATATCTTCTAGGCGACCCCTCGGTCATCGCCCAACATATTCTGGGAGTCGAACCAACTACGAGTCTCAAACAAATATACACACGCCAATAATGTAGCTACTGATAATTACTTTCACTATCCTACCCGGAACCCGGATAACCGATAAAGTGACATTAATCCAAATGCTAACGACCGCATCAGATAAAAATAATACTATTCATCATCGCATAGCATTATTACGACATTCAAACACAATAATAATGAATACCCCCTAATCACCATATTATTAACTATCATCTAGTTATACTAGTACCCTCTCGACTGTACAATATATACCCTATGTAAATCTCGCATACCAACTAAAATCCTAATCAAACCACCCACCGTACAGTAGAAAAAGACAATCCATGTTTAGAAGATATGAAAATGCTGTATTACTTTACCACAGACTTTTCAACTACTATGTATAACGGCATAACACATATATGCTCAACACCAACATTTCTAACTAACATGCACAAAGCATTATTATTCTTTTCTAACAGGAACATCATATATATATGCACAACACCAATATTTCTAACTAACCATGTACAAAGCGTTATTAATCTTTTCTAACAGAAATACTCTAACTCTTGTCTGTATGTAAAGTACTAATAGGAACTCCATCTTTTACATGTATGAGGTATGCTGCCATACTTTACAAAAGGCTTTTCAACTACTACGTATTAAGGCTACATATATATATATATATATATGCACAACACCACAGTTTCAACCTAGCACATGTACAAAGCTTTACACAAGGGTTATTCGTTTCTAACAGGAAAGTTCTGTTTGATTTGTTGTAGACCGTGAGGTTTTAGATCCTTACTTCTAATAGTTATAGCAACTATTGACGTTAACTACTAACAAGAACAGATTAAGCTATATAGTGTACAGACTAAATAGCCTAGCATTAACAAACTATGGGTATCCTAATACTAACAGTATCCTCGCACTAAGGATATAGATTGTTAACTATAAATAACGTTATACACTGTACACATTATTGAATAAGAATCATCCTTTATCAATTAAAACATATTCAAATCTATTATTAGTAATATCAGTAGCCTAGAATACCATAACAGTAATTGTTAACAAAACCACGTTAGCCTAGCAACTATAAACATTAATTTTAACAAAACCAAACTGTGTACAGACTAATAATATATTAACGAATCATCATCATTACCAGACATACATATTTAAACATGATTAGCAAATAAATAAAGAAGAAAATAGGGAGACTTCTACTAACCGTTATCAATCAATCGTAAAGAGAATAAGAATTAGAGAACCTACTTGTTTTGATGCTGCGAAGGTTTCCTTACGAACTTCAATTATGCTTCTTAAATCCGTCTTCTTACTTCTTTAAAATCTCTATTGCGGTATCTAAGAAAAATGGAAGAGAAATACTTTAGACGGCTATTCCCTTTTGTTTTCTAGTTTTCTACGGAATAAAACTCTAGCCTCCCAAAACTCCTAATTAGACTTCTTATAATTTCCTCGTTTTTTATTTTATTTTATTTTTTCCCACGAATCCCTAACCAACACCCACGTTCCTAAACGTGTGGGAATCACTAACATTCCAACTAACCTAAGTCAACCACTATATGCTAAGTTATTCTAGGTTAAGGGGTTTTACAGAGTAACAGATACAAATTGGATCTGAAAGCTTCTATGAAGATTCATCACGTTTCCCTCCAAAAAGTTCCAAGTGATGGACTTATTTTCACTGCACGGCTATCATCACCTCCTTGGTTGTGAGAAAATGGCCACCTGTTCATGAAAAACCAAATTATATGCATCTAATTTTTGAAATGGCAACATTTAAAACTAAAGGTGCTGATCACAAATATATGTATTTGAATGTATTAGCTTACGTCTCGAGTGTATATTTCCAACACTAGGTCCATCTCCTTCGTTAACATGAATGAATGCTCTCAAAAGTTTCCGGTAAATGATCGAGTTTGGTAACTTGGGTTATGTTATTCTTAAAAAACCCATAAAACTTATTGGCAGAGCACTTGATTTCAACTTCTAACCAGGAGCGAAATTAGAGCCTGGCTTAAATCTTTATTTTATAAACCTATTTTAATGAATAAATAAATAACAAGTCTAAAAGTTAGGCTTAAATCCAGGTAGATTTTTTACTAAACCCGCCACCTTTGCTGAGCTTCTAGTTCCGCCACTGCTTTTAACCCTAGCACATTAGCCATTGCCATACCTGCTGTAGTACTGGTGATCTAAAATAATTGTGGAAATCTAGCAAGTGATGGCCACAACACAAAAGTGGTCAAGGGATTGAATGTTTTGGGTAGAAGATTAAAGCGGTGCAACTAATAATATCAATTGCAAAACCAAACTTTTTCATTTATCAGTGGTCTGCATATTTTTCAATCAAAAAGATATTAGTTGGTTGCATGCCATGTACGCTCCTAAGTTCTATCGAGAAATAGAAAATAATTGCATACACTTAAAGAGGAAATATGGGCATTCTTATACTTAACTGGTTTTTGGAAGGGGCCGGACCTTGGTAATGGAAAAAGAACCGTAAAAAATGTAAAGGGAAATCTAGGTTTCAGTTTACTTACGAACTTTGTCATTTTCTTCGACTTCATCTTCTACACCCACGACCACCACCGTTTTTTTTTTTGTCATCGTCTTCAATTTACCACAACACCACCACAAGTTCATTGCTTTCAAAATTAACACATCGAATATCAGAGAGAGTGATGGAATGATGGGTTTTCATGAGTTCATTGCCTTTCGGTGAAACCATTTAGAGTTTATGGCTGTAGGTTCTTTTTTAGGTATCCCCTTTACATCTTAGCTTGAAATCAAGTTAAATATCAACTATTAAATAGACTACTTTTGTTCAAGGGGTTGTACTGAATTCACTATTTCTGACCTTAATGATTCAATTTCTCTTGTATTTTATCAAATTTTGATGGTTTTGAAGTGTTACGGTTTCATCAATGTCTGAAAAGAACATGCAACCTTCAAAGCTCATTTTCTACCTAGAATTCCCTTCTATGTTTTTTATGATTCTTTCTTCTGTCATCCTTCTTCAGTTTAGTAGCAATCCTTTTATGCCTAAATCATTTTTCAAGCTAATCTTAGTTAATACTACCTCATTTGAGAAACAAAAGCTGAAGATTCATCCAAATTCAAAATCACATGCCCATTAATTGTTTCATATTTTTGTTTTTCAATCTCTTTTCAATTCTACCAATCTTAATTCAGAAACAATATACCATCACCATTAATGTTTCTACAATGATGTTATTTTTTTCAACTTTGTTATTATAGGTTACGCTGGCAATTGATTTTCAACAGAGTCTTATATTCTTAATTTACAAAGAAATAAATGGTTTTGCGAAGGATTCAAAGAAACTCGTTAATGTTTACATCGGTTTTAAGTGTTTGTATTAGTTTTTATTTCCATTTGGGTTTCAATTCAATCCAGGATAAGTACTTCTAAAAGAAGCCTGATATAGGGGCTCCAATATTTTGGAGGGGCTCCTCTAGAAGGCGAGGTGACCCAATTTTCCGTAAAGGGATGTTCTAGGGGTAAAGTTAAATGTTCATTTTACATTTTATCCAATAAAAAAAAAACAAATTTATCCTTTAATTAAAATCTTTTCATCTCCTCCATATCTTCTCCTTCTCCATTTTAATCAAATTTCTCCATCGAATCAAAATTTTATCGCCGATTAAACTCCCATTCGTGATGAAGAATACTAATAAATGTGTAGAAAGTAGTAGTGATGATAATCCGGATAAAACTAAACAAGCTATTGAGGATTTTGGGTTATAGGGGGAATTTTACGGTTGGGTTCGAATGAAAAACCCAACCGGAACTGGTTTGTTCTTCATGTTACGGTTGGGTTCGAATGGAAACCCAACCGTAACTAATTTATTCTTCATATTACGGTTGGGTTATTAAACAAACTCAACCGTAACTTCAAATGTAGGAGATGAAGATTCAATTAAGATTTACGGTTAGGTTTTCAACCAAACCCAACCGTAACTAATCTTTAAACCTCAATCGTAAAATTAGATAAATAGATTTTAAGATTTTTCATTTCTATCTTGTATAGAATTGAAAGACGAAGTTAACCCAAAAAAAATGAGGTCAATCGGACATCGTATGAAGGAGTTATGATCAAAACGATGAAATGTATCCAGGAATATTTACGGTTGGGTTCGCCAATAAACCCAACCGTAAATTTGAGATTTTTGGGCTTCATTGAGCCAAAATTACGGTTGGGTTTATTGGCGAAACCAACCGTAACTATTCCTGGATACAAATAGATTTCATCGTTTTGATCATAACTCCTTCATACGATGTCCGATTGACCTCATTTTTTTTTGGATTAGCTTCGTCTTTCAATTCTCTACAAGATAGAAATGAAAAATCTTAAAATATATTTATCTAATTTTACGATTTGGGTTTAAAGATTAGCTACGGTTGGGTTTGGTTGAAAACCTAACCGTAAATCTTAATTGAATCTTCATATCCTACATTTGAAGTTACGGTTGGGTTTGTTTAATAACCCAACCGTAATATGAAGAACAAATTAGTAACGGTTGGGTTTCCATTCGAACCCAACCGTAATATGAAGAACAAAATAGTTACGGTTGGGTCTGGTTGAAAACCCAACCGTAAATCTGGGGTGTTCTTGGTGTTACGGTTGGGTTCGACATGAAACCCAACCGTAAGTTTCTCTGAATAACAAAAAAATCCATCTTTGAGCCATAAAAAGATCAAGAGTTTAAGCTAGAGGTATACTCAATGCTACTGTGGTTGATTGAATCAAAATCTAGGGTTTAAAAAAAAAAACTACAAAATTTTCTTAAATTTCATCTAGTTTTTCTTCCCACAAAACACCAATTCAAAAAAAAAAATTGAATTCAGTTTTTTAAATACAAGATTATGTTTATTTAATCATGATTAGCTTAATTTAATCTTAACTAATTAATGTAATTAAGATTACTAATCAGGGGTGGTTTGGGTATTGTGAAAATATTATGAATAAGGGGTTTTTGAGTTTTATTTCAAAATGTCTCTATTTCGTCTTATTATTGGAGCCCCTCCAGGATATGGGAGCCTGATGTAATTTTAGAAAGTGGTAAATAAAGATTCGATTCTCGAACTT
>JAJJMC010007978.1:0-11800 GCA_023531435.1 Papaver californicum | reverse complement strand
TAAAAGTTTCACTATCATGATTCATCTTCTATACTTAAAAAGATTATGAATTTGAGACTGTAATTTGATCAAATATTTGATTTGTAAATAAATGGTTAATTGAAATCTTTCTCATTAATTGATTTTAAAGAGGATTCTGTGTATCAAAATGTTAGTTAAAATCTTTCTATTTACTGTTTTTCATCAAATCATTGGTTGTTGATGTCAATGGGAATTTTGGCATAAACAATTTGGCGCTAGAAACATGGAATGGGTTAAAGGATTTATCCTACCTGTTCATGAAAAATGGATTTTTCTGTTATATATGTATTTCAAAAGTAAAGAAATTTAGTATAAAGAATTTGATAGTTCTATGCAACATTTTGGCTTAATTTAACTTTAGCTAACAAGTGATTTCTTTTGCATAATAACCTTTATGTGGTATGCAAAATGGAAATTGTATGTCATTGAAAAGAAAAAGTTTTAAGTTTGAATGGATCTGTTTAAATGTTTGATTTCCTATTATATGCATTTTATAAGATTCATGGTAGATGATACAAATTATTTTACTAAAAGTATAGATAGATTTTTAGAAGGTCAGAAAACTAGTCTCTGTCACTTTCTTTATTAAATAATCTGTTAAGAAATTATATGGATAACTTTTAAAAGATCATTAGAATCCAAGGGAAAAAAGAAATAATCAAGAAACAAAGAATCCAGAAGAAATATGTCTCAAGAAGCAGGCTCTGGAAATCAAGACAGTAACGACAAATAAAGTTACAGACAAAGGGAAGAAGAGAGTGAGCCAGAACAACAACAGAGTGATGTAGGAAATCATACACCTATTCATGAATTAACACCAAATACAATTATTCAAAATCAGTCGTCACATCATGAAAATTCACAAAATGAAGTAAATCATCTTCACAATCTGATGAAATAAATGAATGAAATAAGAAGAGAACAAAGGGCCAGTCATAATCGAATCGAATTATTAACCAGAGAAAATCAAGATTTGAAAAATGCGATTCAACGTGAGGAAAGACAAGCTGCAACAGGGTCACGAAGTCAAGAAGCAATTTCTGGAAGGCGTGCACCTAGAAATGAAAAGGAAAATCAAGATCAGTGAATGGTGTTAACAGGATCATCATCACGGGCTAGGAGGCAACGGGAAAATCAAGAAATTCAACGTGCACAACGGCAAAAATATATTGAAGCAAATGAAAGAATAGATAAAAGGATTAAAAAATAAAGAAGGGGGAAGAATAGAAGAGGTGCTGAAAGAAGCCAAGCGGACACCGCTGGCTCAACAGTTGACATGTGTTCCATTGCCAAGAGAATACAGTATCCCTATATTTGAATGTTATGATGGTACGAAGGACCCAACCTCACATTTAAAATATTATAATCGAGTGATGTCACGATGGGACGGACACGAAGCAATAATGTGCCGATGCTTCTCATCAAGTTTGAAAGGTTCAGCATTATTATGGTATGACAGATTACCAGAAAGTTCCATTTAATGTTATTCACAATTAGTGAGGAAATTTCTCGAAGCATACATGTACAACAAGCCCGTTGATTCGGGAGTGGACATATTATATTCCCTTACATCATGGCCAGAAGAAACGATTCGGTCATATACGACCCGATGGCATACAATTTGTCAAGCAATTGGAGATGTAGATTCAAGTACAACGATCAATCATTATAAGTGGGGAATCGCTGATCGGAGATGTCAACTTTTTATTGAAATTCATCGTATCAATCCCAAAACCGAGGGACAGCTCAGGGAAATAATAGAAACATGTGAAAGACTGCAAGATGTGCAAGAACAAGGTCCAAGAAGTAATTCACGAAATCAAAGAAACATGAAAATGACAAATTCAATCGAAGTATCACCAGAACAAAAAAAGAAATTCCCTCATAAATCTGAACCAAAGGAATCAAAGCGCCCACGGCAAGGGGATAACAAAAATTTTGTTCAGCGATTTCAAGAAAGAGTGTTCACAAATCGCAACATCTCATATTCTGAATTATTCGAAATCATAAAAAATAAACCATATTTTCAGTGGCCACCATCAAAAGGCAATCATCCTGAGTTCACACAACGTTCGAAAGATTATTGTGAGTACCACTATTATAAAGGGCACACAATAGATAATTGCAAGAATTTTATTATACTGGTACAAAAAATGATTGATGCAGGAGAGTTGAAAGAATTTATTATAAAGGCCCGAACCAATAGCAAGACCAGACAAAGGCAAGGAAGTGCATATCCCATATAACGAACACACCATTAATATGATATCATTTTCAGAAGAAAGAGATACAGATATGAACGCAGCAATCAATAAAAAGTTGTGCAAGAGGATTCGAGACCATGAAATTTTTAAAGTATCAGGAAGGATAACGGAAGCTTGGTAAGACTGGATGGCATCCCCTTTAACTTTCTCAGCACGGGAAGTAAATCAAGAAATTGAGATGCACAATGATCCTTTGGTTCTTACATTGCTAATGTCAGGATGGAACATTAGAAAAATTCTTTTGGATGGGGGCAGTTCTTTAAACGTGTTGTTTCATGACACATTTTGCAAAATGGGACTAAAAAAAGATCAGTTAATCCCGTCCCAATATGTTATTTATGGGTTCAATGGAATGGCTTCAAGACCTGAAGGAGATATTGATTTGCAAGTATCTGCTGGACCAATTAACATCTTGACAAGATTCAGCGTAGTAGATGCTCCATCCCGTACAATGCAATAATCGGGAGACGATGGGTACACCAGCTGAAAGGTGTAATTTCAACTTATCATCAATATTTGTGGTTTCCAACACCGCAAGGAGAAATGGAGATCAAGATGATGCGAAGTTTTGTATAATAACAGAGGTAAGAATGCATGAAGAACGGGAACAACAACAGCGGGAAAGGAAGAAAGACCGTAAAATCAAAGCAAAGGAAGAGGAGATAAATCAATACTTGAAAAGAAACATCGAACAAAAAGCAACAAATGAAATTAGGAGAAAAAAGTAAGAATCAAGAAAATTCAACAAGTCAGCAGTTCGAAGGATCCTCATAGCAATTAAAGGGAACTCCAACTTCGAGCGGGAATCCTAAACCAATTTTCATTTCTGTAGAAGAAACTAAAATTATAAATATTGGAACTTCAGAATGGCCTAAACAAGTGCGAATTGGAACATTGATGAAAGAAGACATGGAGCAAAGTTTAATCAAGCTACTTCGTGATTTTGTAGATATATTTGCATGGAAGATGGAAGACATGCCCGGGATAGTACAACATGAATTACAAATACGTCCCGATGCTATACCGTTTCGACAACGGATACGAAAGGTTGCACCGGAGTATCACGATCCAGTAGAAAAAGAATTAGCAAAGCTTTTAAATGCAGGATTCATTCGTGAAGTACGATATCCAACGTGGATTTCTAATATGGTGATCGTTCCAAAAAAGAACGGTGGAGTAAGAATCTGTATATACGTCACCAACTTAAATAAGGCATGTCCGAAAGATAGTTATCCACTTCCCAACATTGATCAGTTGGTAGATGTTGTAGAAGGCCATGAGGCATTATCTTTTATGGATGGTCAGTTGGGATACAACCAGATTGCACTTGCAGAAGCTGATCAAGAACACACATCATTCTTCACTCCACGGGGGTTGTATTGCTATACCAGGATTCCATTTGGATTAAGAAACGCGGGAGCAACATATCAACGACTGGTTGATGCAATATTGAAACCTTGGATCGGACAAATACTAGAAGTTTATGTAGATGATATGTTGGCAAAGAGCAAATTATCTATCAATCATCTACAAGACCTCACTGAAGTTTTTGGTACATTACGAAAATACAAGATGAAAGTTAATCCGGAGAAGTGTATTTTTGGTGTTACTTCGGGACGTTTTTTGGGTTACTTGGTTACAAAAAATGGAATTGAGGTTGATCCAGCAAAGATTCAAGCAATAATAGACATGCCGTCACCCAACAACATTAAAGTGTACAGAAATTAAATGGATGTTTGGCTGCTTTAAGCAGATTTATTGCCAGATCATCAGAACGGTGCAAACCCTTTTTTGATATACTCAAGAAGAAAAATAAATTTGATTGGAACGATCGATGTGAACAAGCTTTCCAAAACATAAAAAAATATCTGGCTACATTGCCAGCATTACAGAAACCGGAACCTGAAGAAATATTAACTTTGTACATAGCGGCAACGGAAGATGCAATTAGCGCAGTAATGGTACGTACTAATGAGAAAATAGAAAAACCAATATATTATATCATCAAAACCCTTAATTCAGCAGAAAGAAATTACACTAAAATCGAACAACTCATTTTATCATTGGTCTTTGCCATTCATAAGTTACGTACTTATTTTTTCACACATTATGTTCGTGTCCCGAGCAAGGCACCGTTACAATCAGTATTAAAGAATACAGGAAAAGTAGGAAGGATCGCAAAATGGAACGCCCATCTAGAACAATTCAATATCATTTATGAGTTGCAAACCGCACAAAAATCTCAAGTTTTAGCTGACTTCCTTGCGGATTTCCTGATTGAAGAAGAATATGAAATTCAAGGTCCGATAGGTGGAAAAAAAAGAAATTAACTTATTTAAAACTTTTTCACTAAAATTTTCATCACATTAATAATTTATTTTTTATCTATGTTAAAGGATTACCAGGATGCGAGGAAGAGGACCCACAAGATATTCTGAACTCAACAAATTCTCAAAGGTGGGAAGTCTTTGTTGATGTGTCCCGAAACAAGGAAGGAGCAGGAATTGGCATTGTGATTACTGCACCAATGGGAGGACGAATGACACATTCATTCCGTCTTGAGTTTGAAGAACATACAAACAACATAGTAGAATATGAAGCTGTGGTTCATGCTCTAAAACTCATCATCTAGCTAGGAATCAGCAATGTTCGACTCACAAGTGATTCACAGTTGGTAATTCGACAAGTCGAATTAAAATATCAAACACTTGATGAAGATTTAGTACAATATAAAAACCTTGTTCAAATCTTAGCAAATCAAATCCCAAACATTATTTTTCGGCATCTGTCCCGAGACAAAAATCGACATGCTGATGCACTGGCATTCATTTCCTCCATGGTAAACGATCCTAATATCATAGCAATAAAAGTTGGAAGAATATATGCACCATCTATCCAGATAAAAACACTTCATAACATAGAAGGAGATGTGATAGAAGAAATTAATGATCCCGCAATACAAAATGCCCCATCTATGCCTCAACAAGTAGATGATCAACCAAGTGAACCATATTGGAGGATTCCGATTCATTAATATCTACAAGATAACATATTGCCTTCAAATTCTAAAGAAGCAAGAAAAATTCAACTCAAATCGGATAATTACCATCTTCGGGATGGAATTTTGTATCGTAAATCATTCCTCGGGCCATTATTCCGATGCTTATCACAAAAGGAAGGAATACGGATACTCAAAGAAATACATTATGGAGATGCGGGAAACCACAGTGGAAGGCGTTCACTCGCATTAAAAGCTAAAACCCAAGGTTATTATTGGATATCCATGCTTAAGGACTCAGAAAACATGGTACGAAGGTGTGAAGAATGTCAACGATTCGCAAAGAAAATCAAATCACCTGCCACAGAGCTTAATTCTATACTCAGTCCATGGCCATTTGCGAAATGGGGGGTAGATATTGTTGGTCCGTTAGTTGAAGGGACCACAAAGAGAAAATATTTAATAGTGGCCACCTATTATTTTACCAAGTGGGTAGAATCTAAACCATTAGCTCGGATCAGAGACTCCAATGTGTTCACATTTTTATTTGAAAATATCATTTGTAGATTTGGGATTCCAGCAGCCTTAGTTTCTGATAATGGACAACAATTTCAAGGAAAGAACATTGATATGCTATTTGAAGCATATAACATTCAGAAACACAAATCCACACCATTTTATCCCCAAAGTAATGGACAAGCTGAATCCACAAATAAAACAATTGCAATAAATTTGAAGAAAACATTGGATGGATATTACAAACGATGGTGTGAAAAATTGCATAATACATTATGGGCGTATCGCACCACAAGAAAAGAATCCACTGGAGAGTCACCATTCCTTCTTACCTACGGGACAGAAGCAGTTATACCAACAGAAGTCATTCTACCTACAACTAGAACAGAAGCATGGGAGAAAAATCTAAATTCAGATTTAATGTTACAAAAATTGGATGATTTGGAAGAAAAAAGAGAGGTGGCACTCAAGAAAATGGAAAATTATCAAAGAAGGTTGGCACGAGATTACCACAAAAGGTTCAAGTCACGAAACTTTGTCCAAGGACAATATGTTTTACGACAAATCACGGAATACCATCAGGACAAAAGTGCTGGGAAGTTCGCACCACCCTGGGACGTTCCGTATATAATACAAGCATCAGCTGGACAAGGATCATACTATCTTCGGAATATGCAAGGAGAAATCTTACAACATCCATGGAACGCACAATACTTAAAGCTTTATTATCCATGATTAATAGCACAGTTATGGTGGCCAATACAGGTATAAAAGTCTTTATTCAATACTTTATCTAATAATAAAATTCTTTATGAAGTTATACTTAAAATAAGAGTCAATTCCAGGAACATCTTATTCTGGAAAACGCTACGATTGACGACATAATCAAAATTCAAATACAGGAACACCCTATTCTGGAAAACGCTACGATTGACGACATAATCAAAATTCAAATCCAGGAACACCTTATTCTGGAAAACGCTACGATTGGCGACATAATCAAGATTTAATTACTCCAGGAACATCATATTCCGGAAAGCGCTTACGATTAGCGATACAATCGTAATATCAACAAAGAAGTAAATGTCCTTATAGAATTTTAATAATTCAGAAATTCTAATAAAGAAGGAATACCTAATTTATCGTATCATTTTCAGAGTGCGTTCGGGACCAACCATGTATCTTACCCCTGGCCCGGGTTTGTTTCGTATGTGTGGGATCTCGAATTACATGTTATGAGGTATATATACTTCGATCCATTGTACTCATGAAACAATATGATTAACCTAAATATTTCATAAATATCATCTCTTATGCAGGGACAATATTAAAAGCATATCCAAGCACAATAGCAGAAAATCACAAAATGATGTTTCCAACTACAGTGTGTCAAAATTCAAAATACAAAAGGATCGGGATACAAGAAAAGAATATCAAAAGATGAAGCTATGAGAATTAGAGCAAAGAACAAGTACAACTAGGCTTCGGAATTGGAGCATCGGGACGGTAGAGGAGGAACTACCGGGACGGTAGCGTGACCATTCAAAACAGAAGGATCGGCTTGAGCACGATCCAAGGCAGCATTAAATGACATTGCAATTTTTGCCTTGGCATCTTGTCTCACCCAGATTATATAAGCATGCCTGTAATCAATTTCTGATTGAAGATATTTAATTTTTGCTGATCTTTTGCTACTTGATCTTTTTCAGCATTTAATTCCTTTAATAGCTCCTCAGATTTTGATTGCACTTTTATAATTTCCTGTTCACAAGCTTCGCGTTTCGAAGTTTCAGCATTCAACTGAGATTGCAAATCCCGAAGCTTTATTACACTCAGAGCTACATTCTTCTCTGAAGTCTTTAACTCTTCAGTAATAATTGTTATTGTGTTATTTGCAACATTGAGTTCAGCTCCTGCTATTGTTGCTCGTGCATTAGCTTCGTTGACCTTCTTTTCTAGCCTTGAAAACCAGAATAAGTATCAGATAAACCATATAATACCCTCAGCAAAACAAACACATAACTCAAGCATATACCTCTAGCTACAGACTTAAACTCTGCCTCTTTAAGGGTTAAAGTTTTGAGAGCTTCCTGATATTTTGATTCAGCTCTATTACGTCCCAAGTATTCAACTCAATACTATCGGACAACTGTGCTAAGTTCCCTTTAACCAATTCCATTTCCATATTTACTTCTCTTGCATGATTTTTCAACTGAGTCATCCTACGCTGGAACCTAAAGAGGGATTCCAAGTCTCCCACAGATCCCATAAATGAATTTCAAAACTTCAAAAAAAAAAAAAAAAAAAAAATGGTACGAACCTATAGAGGTACGAACCCAAAATAAGTACGAACTAAGGGGCAAGGAACGAACCTTGATTATGACTTTGAAGCTTTTGATTTTGATCCTCAAAATTTTGAAGTTGTTGTTGTTGTTGTTGTTGTTGTTATTGTTCTTCTTGTTGTTGTTGTTGTTGAAATTGTTGTTGAAGATAGTTGTTTTGCTGCTTGAGATTTTCAATGCTGCAAATCATCATTTCCGCGCTTCACCCTCGTTGCTTCGTTCTTGAACATCAGCTCCATCATTGTGGCCCGAGCCTTATAAAACTTGTACGCAGCAAATAGGCAATCGGTACCATATTTAAGCTGAGCAAGAGCTTGCTGCGGAAAAGAATATGATGGACCCTCTGCAATAGTCAGAACTTCATTTAAAGAAGAATGAAGACTAAGTGGGAACGATTGATCGTAACACTCGCTTTCGAACCAAGCATCCCGAGCATCCCCCAGTGGAACAACACCAAATGAAGTCCGCAGCCTAGCCATTGAAGAACTATCATATTTCAATGGATCGTGACATGCAGAAGTATTCAGAAATCCTTTAGAAAGAAACCACTGAAAAGCTTCATCTTCATCACCAGCAAGAGTGATTCCTTCATTCACTTCAGAGAAGGACCTTTGAGTAGAAGGTTCATCGTCAGGCATGTCAACATCGGCTCTATCAACATTAGTGGCAGATTTGAACTAATATCCCGATGGGTGCATTTGATTCATGAGTAACTCCAGAAGCATTTTCATACACAAGGAGGCTCGGGACATTACAGACATCTGTAACTGAAGTACTAGGAGCTATGTTTTCAACATTCGCTTTTTCAGAAACTTCATTTCTCTTTTCTTCTACAACAACATCAACAACAACATTTTCTTTTTCAGTATTTTCTTCAACGGTAACAGCTTCGTTCACTTCCTCAATATTTTCTTCTTCAACAACAATATCATATGCTTCTTCTTGAGGTAATCTAGTAAAAACTTTTATTGTACCACTACTTGAAGAGATTGGCTCTATGTTAAAGGTATAAGGAAGGGGAGAAAGGGAATCATAAAGGCCGGTAGGAGCAGCAGTAGTAGGAACAGCTTCAGAAATAGATTGAGCTATTGAAGGCTGGTCCGAAGAAATAATTGGCTCCCCCACGCTAACAGGAACAGCATTGATGATGACGTGTTGTCCCGAAACTTCTGCTTGGACCGAACCTCCAACGTCCTGTCCCGCAGCAACGATAAGAGCGGAACTGCTATTCCTTTTAACAAAGCAATCTCTAATCTCCGCTTCTTCTACTTCATAAGGGTACAACGGTCTTCTTAGTTTCTTTTTCTTCTTCTCAGGGAAAACCAATTTTCGTTTCCCCTTACCTTCAATAACTTCTTCCTCAACTCTTTGCCTACCTTCAACGATCTAAATACCAAGGCTTGGGCGAGGAGGAGGAACATCGGTTTGAAGTTCAGAATCGGGTTCAACCTGAAGCACAAACATTTGTCCCGTAAGAAAAAAATTCAATGGTAGTTCGGGACAATATTGAAATAAAGAATAATACGAAACTTATAATCAAACTTGAAGTCATCAAAATTTAACCGCCAAGGACAATAGCTTGGGAAACGTCTACGAAGTCCTTGAATTTCATCTTTGGAGATGTTACCAAAAACCCAAGGACCTTCAATTACAATTGGAGTGCGATACCACTTATAGTCATGATCCTGACGAATTCTTTCTCTTGTGGGAAAATCAATTTTGGTATAGGGAATAAACTTGATTTTGGGATCGTCAACCTCATGTAATAAGGGAAATCCCGAAAGACATTTGCGAACAGGGCTAACGCTCCACTTCACAAAATTCCTGTTACTAATACAATCTCTGTATGTAGTATGAAAATTTTCAAAGGTATAACTATCACGTTCTGTAAAATCTGGAACATAGCAAGTAAGATTAATTCGCCCTTCACTTCGGAGGCTACACTCATCAAGGATACGCCACCAATTTCCATTGTATTGAGTAATGGATCGAGCTAGTCCATGAGGAGAATCACCAAGAGTTGCAAGAACTTCGTATTGGAAAGGATTTTCTTCTTCATATAATGGGAGGCGAAGTCCGACCTCTAAAGCACCAGCAGAAATTAATAAACTATGGGGAGAATAATTAAAGCTTTGCATCGTTACTAAAGTTAGTACGTCAGTATTTTTGACATAGAATGAGACTTTAAATTCATCAAGAGCATGTTTTCTCTTAAAAACTTCAATGTTCTTCGACCGATAACTATAAGTGGCATGAGCCCGCTTATTTCTGGGGGCAAGATTAACGGTTATAGAAGCATCAGGAGCTGGATTACGAACAGACTGAGACATAGCATATCTAGAGGAAGGAACTCTTGAAGACTTCCGGTTTCTTAGTGATCACCAGCAGCATTGGGATTTCTGGATAACGTCTTATCTGAAAAGAAAATTTCAAAGGATCAATGTGTGAAGGAATAATCATAGATCATAAAGAAACAATCATAAAAATCAAGAAAAACAATTATCAGTTCAATCATATCTGTTAAAAGCTAATCATGGTTAAATATTAAAGTAAGATACTGGAGGTAAAAATCCTCAACATACCTGAAGAAAGAAGATAAGCAATTACTTGATCAAAGGTAAAATAAATGTGATTGATGCTAAAAGCTCCTGAACAGTTGGGAGAACGAAAGTATTTGAAAATTTCAAGGAAGATAAAGAGAAGCAACTTTAAGAGGTAAAGACAAAAGTGGAAAAGACTACATCGTATTTAAAGAAAAGAAGAGAAACCGTCACAATTTGAAAAGGCGTTAATCAAGGCAAAGATTTGATTTCCTCGAAAAAAGGTAACTGACACAAACGTGATAGTAAGAAGTTATTGCTTGCGAAAAGTTCGCATAACGTGTGAAAAGAAGTAATGGTAAAGTGGAAGGTAATAATTGTTCTTCTACTTTTTTCAAATCCTTGGATCGACCGTTAAAAGTTTTTGAAAAAAGAAGAAGAAGGGGGCAAGTTGTTGGGAAATAAAAGGAGGACGACACGTGTAAGACGATTAAAGAAGGAGTCAGTGGTACTAAGAAGAACGAGAAGCACACAATCAAAGCCGTATCAAAGGATCGAAAAAGGACAGATGTGAAAGACTGAGTAAATCCCTGCATGTTTGACACATAAGATCGGGAAAGTAGTATCACATTGATCGAAACAGATAGCATTAAATGCTTATTGAACGGGAAAGTAGGATTAATGATGAACGAGGAACGGGAAAGTAAGAGTAATAATGAATATGGAACGGGAAAGTAAGAGTAATAATGAACGTGGAGCGGGAAAGTAAGAGTAATAATGAATCTGGAACGAGAAAGTAAAGACAATAATTACTTTTATTTACTTTAACCACATGGTTGACACATGTGATCGGGACAAAGATGATTCTCAAAGAACGAAGAGTACGTGTTAATCATGCAAGGTAAAGGATCAAAAAGAAAAGAGCATGACCTGTCAACCATACAATCATCCCGATCCAAAGATAATAAGGAGAACGAAAGAAGGTATCGGGACAAGAGGGACCCATTAGATAATCTATAAATAGAAGAGAGCATTCAACAGAGAAGGGGTCGGAAAATTAAAAGAAGAAGATGCTAAGGAAGAGTAATCAGAGAAGAAGGAAAAAGATTATTAGGTATG
>JAJJMC010007970.1:0-21765 GCA_023531435.1 Papaver californicum | reverse complement strand
TCTCCCGATGTCCCTAATGTTGCCCCCAAGAGTAAGCGATCAATGTCATCTTATAGCTATCGATCTATGGATATTGAAGAATTTAAAAGAAGACATAATCTTCAAGGATTTAAGGTTTCTTTTGTTGATTGTGCTTCCGATATGATGACCTTCGATTTGATGAGAAAATTTTAATATAGTCATCATAGATTATTAATTTCTGTTGGTGCCTTGGAAGCTGGTCTTCATCTCCCTCTGTATGAAAAGAACAACCCTTTCCAGTTCAGAGTTCTTGCTACTCGCAGCAGGGCTCCACATACTCAACTTCGATCTATCACACAGTATAATGGCAATTGGTGGCGAATTCTCGATGAATGCACCCTTCGCAGTGAGGGTCGCACCCGTCTTACCTGTTATGTTCCCGATATTTCAGAACGTGTTCATTATACGCCTGAGAATTCCAGAATACTTATGGTGATGGTATTACTGTTAAAAATTATGTTAAATGGAGTGTGAGTCCTGTTCGCAAATGCTCCCAAGGGTTTCCTCTACTTCGAGAAGTTGATGACCCCAGAATCAAGGTAGCTCCATATACCAATGCTGACTTTCCTTCGAAAACGAGAGGATTCGTCGAGAACATGATTATAAATGGTATCGCACCCCTATTCTGATTGAGGGACCTTGGGTATACGGTGACATTCCTGTTAGTGAAATTCAGCATCTTCGCAATTGTTTCCCGAACTATTGCCCCTGGAAATTGAACTTTGATGATTATAAATTTGACTTCAAGGTTCGAAATTCTTAATTGATATCATTCTTTTTAGATATAGTGTATCGATCTTTAATGTCTTCTTTAAATGTTTTTACTTTTTTTTTTTTTTTAATTCCAGGTCGATCCTTCTTTGGACATCGGAATCCCCCTTCCTCCACCTGATCGCGGTATAAAAATCGTCGAGAATAGACAGATCGTCGAGAATGAACAAACGATCGAACCCGCAGTTGAGGGTAAAGGAAAAAGAAAATTAATTCTCACAGCAGAGAAGAAGCAGAAAAAGCCCAAAACTCTTGAACTCTCAACTGAGGTTGTAGGAGAGACGGCTTCAAGTTTGAATAAGGGAGAAGGAAGCTCGATTATTGCTCTTCCCTTGGATCAGTCTGATCCTATCGATGTTATTCCGGTTTCCTCGATGCCAGCAGAAATTGTGGTATCGGAACGATCCGATCCTACTGTTGCACCTCCTTCTGGTATTTCATCCAATTTTTATAACATCGTTTCTCCACTACCTTTTGATTTCGTGCTTGATTCCCCTGTACCTGATAACGGTGCATTGGAAACTTTTTCTGGTCTTCCTCAAGAAGAGGGAGATGATATTGTTATTGATGAAGATATTGTTGATGTAGTGAATGAAGTAACTCATGTTGAAAAAGAGATTTCGTCGGAAAAAGATAATGCTGAAATGAATCCGATTGATGATGTGGAAAATATGATTGTTGGAGCCAACATCCCTGTTGTTGAAGAAATGAATGTTATTGATCATACTGAAAAAGAAACCTCTGCTCCTTCTAATATGATCGTTCCTGATGTTTCGATCCCTTCTGAAGTCGAAGGGACTACTGGAGTAATTCTAGAATCGATCGCACCTTCCGATGATTTGGTTCGATCTACTTCTGTTGCTGTTGAGGTCGATACTACAATTCCAAGTGTCGACCCTTCTACTCTGAAGTCCGTTTCCGATCAAATCTCTCGTGAAGGTTTTAATTTAGTTGGTGATGAAGAAGAAGCCTACAAATGGTTTCTTTCTCAGGGACTTTGGAATGTTTCAGCAGAACCTGAGAGTATCAAATCTGATTCTGGCTTCATGTCTCGATTCCGGAATTCACTTAGTGCGATTCCTTTGGATGAAACTCTGGATGCATGGTCTAAGAGTGATATTCTCGATCAAATATCTCCTGTGAAGCCTCCTCCTACCTTTAATGAAATTTTGAATGTTTCTGATAGTTCGTTATATTCACTTCCACAACAAGCTTTAGCCCAACTTCAATATGGTAATGATTGTCTATTTAGCGGTTATAAATTTTATAAGGCTCGAGCTACCATGATGGGATTAATATTTAAGAAAGAATCAGTGGATATGAAGGAAAAGAATGCTTCCTTACAACAAGTGAATGATGAATTGCAACAGCAAAATAATTTTCTTCAACAACAACTTCAACAACTTCATCATCAACATAATGATCAATATCAACAACAACAGGAACGTCTCCAAACTATTGAAGGTCATAATCAAGATCTTCAGAATCAAAATCAAGGTTTATTTTTCATTCCTTTTCAATTACTATTTTATTTACTTGATTTATATGAAACATTTAAATTTTATACTAGGTTCAGTGGAAAATATGGAGACCCTATTTAGGTTCGATCGTAGAATGGTACAATTGAATAATCATGCAAGGGAAATCTTCAAAGAGATGAATGTGGTTAGAGAAAAACTGACTCAATTGAACGATAGTTTTGATTTAACCACTTGGAGGCGTAATAAAGCAGAATCAAAATGTCGAGAAGTTGTAAAATTGCTAACTCAAAAAGAATTAGAGTTTAAATCTGTTGTCAGAGGTACATTTTTGGTTTACCTAATTTTATAGTTCTTGATATCATAAAATTTGTCTAATATTTTCCTGTATTTTCAGATTTGGAGAAAAAATTTAATGAAGCTAAGGATCGAGCAATACAAGTAGAAACTGAGCTTAATACAGCGAAAGATTCAGTGAAAAACATTACTCAAGAGTTAAAGACTTCTGAATATAATGTGACTCTTAGCGCCTCAAAAATTGAGAGTTTACATGCTCGACTATCTACTGAACTTTCCAAAATTACTGCTCGTGAACAAGAGATTGATTCATTAGCTGCACAATTAAGTGAAGAAAAAAATCAAAAATCGTGTCTTAGTGCTCAAATAGAAGCAAATCAGCAAAGGATCGAAGAGCTTCACAAAGAAATCAACTTTGGGCGTGATTTCGTTCAATGTGTCAGGCAGGATGCTAAAGCGAAAATTGCAATGTCCTTCAATACTGCTTTAGATCGTGCACAATCCGATCCTTCAGTGCTTAGTAAGCGCGCTTCTGTGCCTGCAGTTCCTCCTCCACCATCTCGATCCGGTCTTCCCGATATCTGATTATGTCCTTTGTAATTTCATTTACTGTTGACTCCACTATCTTGTACTTTGTTTATCTTTCATTGATTTCTTTTGCATCCTTTTGATATGTCTTTAATGTTATTTCCTGCACAAGAAAATGTGATTAAGTAATTCTTTTGGCTATCATATGATTTTCTAAGTACCATGAATTGAAGTACTTTTTACCTCAAATCATGTTGTTCGAGATCCCACACATACGAAACAAACCCGGGCCAGGGGTAAGATACAGGGTTGGTCCCGAACTGTACTCTGAAAATTGATAAACCAATAATTAGGAACCCCTTCTTGATAAGAATTTCATTGTTAATAAAATTCTTTAAGGATGATGTTCACCTTTTGTATATGATTATGTCGTCAATCGCAACGATCTCCAGAATATGATGTTCCTGGGATAATTTTGAGCGCTCAAAGTATATGAAATTCCGGGATTAATGGAATTTTGATTATATTAATAATCATGACAATCTCCAAGATATGATGTTCCTGGATTCAAAGTATATGACATTCCGGGATTAATGGAATTATAATATTCTCCATGGTACGATGTTCTTGGAGTGATTATAAAAGAAATTAATGAATTAATTGTCTATGTACCTGCTTTTTGTGGTAACATTGCATTGTTATTCACAGATAGTAAAGCTCATTCCACGGATGCTTTAAAATTTCTCCTTGCAAATTCTGAAGATAGTACGACCCTTGTCCTGCCGACGCTTGAATCACGTATGGTCCATCCCATGTTGGTGCGAATTTTCCTGCTCTTTTGTCCCTTTGGTGTTCTGTTATTTGCCGGAGGACATATTGACCTTGGACAAAATTTCGGGATTTTACACGCTTATGGTATTCTCGAGCTAATCCCCTTTGATAATTCTCCATCTTTTGGAGTGCCACTTCTCTTTTTTCTTCCAAGTCATCCAATTTTTGTAACATGAGATCTGAATTTAGGTTTTTCTCCCATGCTTCTGTTCTGGTCGTAGGAAAAATAACCTCTGTTGGTATTACTGCTTCTGTTCCATAAGTAAGAAGATATGGTGATTCTCCAGTTGAAGCTTTTCTCGTGGTTCTATATGCCCATAATGTATTATGTTATTGTTCGCACCACTTATTATAATATCCATCCAATGTTTTCTTCAGATTTGTTGCGATTGTTTTATTTGTGGATTCTGCTTGCCCATTACTTTGTGGGTAAAAAGGTGTAGACTTATGTTTCTGAATATTATATGTTTCAAATAGCATATCGATATTCTTCCCCTAGAATTGTTTTCCATTATCAGAGACTATCGCTGCTGGAATCCCAAACCTACAAATGATATTCTCAAATAGAAATGTAAAAACATCAGTGTCTCTGATTCGCGCTAGTGCTTTTGCTTCTACCCACTTGGTGAAATAATCAGTGGCCACAATTAAGTATTTTCTTTTCTTTGTGCCTTCAGCTAATGGTCCGACTATATCAACTCCCCATTTCGCAAATGGCCATGGACTAAGTATTGAATTTAATTCCGTAGCTGGTGCTTTGATTTTCTTACCAAATCGTTGACATTCTTCGCACCTTCGAACCATTTCTTCCGAATCTTTCAACATGGAAATCCAATAATAACCCTGCATTTTGGCTTTTAATGCTAGCGATCGTCTTCCACTATAGTTTCCTGCATCTCCATAATGTATTTCTTTGAGAATTCGTAATCCTTCTTTTTGTGATAAACATCGAAATAATGGTCCAAGAAAAGAATGTCGATAAAGAATTCCATCTCTAAGTTGGTAACTGTTTGACTTAAGTTGAATTTTCCTTGCTTCTTTAGAATCTGTTGGTAACACTTTATTTTGTAAATATTGATGTATCGGGGCTCTCCAATCGGGCTCACTTGGTTGATCATTTTCTTGTTGCGATGTAGATGTGGCACTTTGTATGGCTGAGTCATCGATACCATCTTCCTCTATGTTATTTAACACTTGTGCTCTTATGGATGGCTCGTATATTCTCCCAATTTTTAGCGCTTTAGTATTTGGGTCATTTATCATGGACGAGATATACGCCAGTGCATCTGCATGTCGATTCTTTTCACGAGACAAATGTCGAAAAATAATATTTGGAATACAAACTGTTAAACTTTGTACAAGATTTTTGTATCGTTCCAAGTCCTCATCGACCGTTTGATATTTTAACTCGATCTGTCTAATCACCAGCTGCGAGTCACTTGTGAGTCTTACATCACTTATTCCTAGTTCAATAATGAGTTTGAGAGCATGAACTACTGCTTCATATTCTACTATGTTATTTGTATGCTCTTCGAACTCAAGTCGAAATGAGTGTACCATACGTTCTCCCTTTGGTGTTGTAATCACGATACCTATTCCTGCCCCTTCTTTATTTCGCGACCCATCAACAAAAACCTCCCATCGTTGTGAACTATTTGAATCTAGGATATCTACTGGTTCTTCTTCTTCACACCCCGGAAGTCCTTGAATTTCATACTCTTCCTCGATTGGAAAATCTGCCAAAAAATCAGCTAGAACTTGGGATTTCTGCGCAGTTTGTATCTCGTAAACAATGTTGTATTGTTCTAGCTGAGCGTTCCATTTTGCTATTCTTCCTACCTTCCCTGTATTCTTTAAAACCGATTCCAATGGAGCTTTGGTTAATATACGAACATAATGAGTGAGAAAATAAGTGCGTAACTTCTGAGTAGCAAATACCACTGACAAAATTAATTGTTCAATCTTAGTATAATTTCTTTCTACTGAATTCAAAGTCTTGCTGATGTAGTATATAGGTTTCTCGATTTTCTCATTCGTTCGCACCATTACTCCACTGATTGCATTTTCTGTTGCTGCTATGTACAAAGTTAACATTTCTTCTGGTTCTGGTTTTTGTAATGCTGGCAATGTGGCAAGATGTAATTTTATACTTTGAAATGCTTGCTCACAACGATCGTTCCATTCAAACTTATTTTTCTTCTTAAGTACATCAAAAAAGGGTTTACATCGTTCTGATGATCTTGCAATAAATCTACTTAGTGCAGCCAAACACCCATTTAACTTCTGTACACTCTTTATACTGTTTGGTGATGGCATATCCGTTATTGCTCGTATTTTTGCTGGATCAACTTGAATTCCATCTTTTGTAACCAGATATCCTAAAAATCGCCCTGATGTAACACCAAAAATACACTTTTCTGGATTTATTTTCATCTTATACTTTCGTAGTGCACCAAAAATCTCAGCCAGGTTCCGCAAATGATCACCAGATAACTTGCTTTTTACTAACATGTCATCCACATAAACTTCCAAGTTCCGATCCATGGTTTGAATATTGCATCCACTAGGCGTTGATATGTCGCTCCTGCATTCCGTAGTCCAAATGGCATTCTAGTGTAACAATACAATCCTCGCGGAGTAAAGAACGATGTGTGTTCCTGATCTGCTTCTACTAATGCTATCTGGTTGTACCCAGATTGTCCGTCCATAAATGATAACATCTCATGTCCCTCAACAGCATCTACTAACTGGTCAATGTTTGGGAGTGGATAACTATCTTTTGGACATGCCTTATTTAGATTGGTGAAATCTATACAAATTCTTACTCCACCGTTCTTCTTCGGGACAATTACCATATTAGAAATCCATGTAGGGTATCGTACCTCTCGAATGAACCCTGCATCTAAAAGTTTTGTTAATTCTTTTTCCACTGGTTCATGATATTCCGGTGCGACTTTTCGTATTCGTTGGCGAAAAGGAATTGCATCAGGATGTATTTTTAATTCATGCTGGACGATGCTGGGATCGATCCCCGGCATGTATTCTATTCTCCAAGCGAACACATTTGTATATTCATAGAGTAATTTGACTATCTGTTGTTCCACATCTGATTTTATTAATGTCCCAATTCGCACTTGCTTGGGGCATTCTGCGGTGCCAATGTTTATGATTTTTGTTTGCTCTACTGGGTGAAAACTGGTTTTGGAATCCCAATTGGAGTTGGGGTTCCCTTTAATTGCTACATCGCCCCTTTTTGCGGCTGGTTTTCCAAATTTTCTTGATTTTTGCTGTTCTCTCCTTTTTCACTTTCTATTTTATTTTTTGCATTTTTTTCTAGGTATTGATTTATTTCTTCTTCCTTTGCTTTAATTTTTGACTCTTTTTTCTTTTTACATTGTAAATGCTCCCGTTCTTCATTTATTCTTGTCTCTGCCATTATACAAAGTTTAGCATCTTCTTGATCACCCTTTATCTCCATCTCTCCTCGTGGTGTTGGAAATCGAAGATACTGATGATAAGTTGATACTACACCCTTTAATTGATGAACCCATCGTCTTCCAATTATAGCATTGTACGGGGATGGTGCATCCACAACACTAAATCTTGTCAGGATGTTGATCGGTCCGGCTGAAACTTCAAGATCAATTTCTCCCTTTGGCTTGGACGATATTCCATTAAATCCATAAATGACAAATCGTGAAGTGATGAGTTGATCTTCTTTGAAACCCATTTTACAAAATGTATTGTAGAACATCACATTTAATGAACTGCCCCCATCCAAGAGTATTTTCTTGACATTCCAACCAGATATCAATAACGTCAACACAAGAGGGTCATTATGCATTTCAATTTCTTGATTTACTTCTTGTGCAGAAAATGTTAATGGATGTGCCATCCAATCCTCCCATAATTCTACTTGCCTTCCTTGAACTCTAAAGGCCTCGTGGTTCCGAATTCTCTTGCACAATTTCTTGTTGATTGCTACATTCAAATCCGTATCACACTTTTCCACACATGAAATCATATTAATTGTCTGTTTGTTATATGGAATATGTATTGCTTTGCCTTCATCATATTTCTCTGATGGTTCAATTTTTTGAACAAATTCCTTCAATTCTCCAGCATCGACCATTCTTTGTACCAATGCTATAAAATTTCTACAGTTGTTTGTTGTATGCCCTTTGTAGTTATGGTACTCACAATAGTCTTTGGAATGTTGTGTATGTTCCGGTTGATTTCCCTTTGTTATTGGCCATTGAAAACCTGGTCGATTCTTCAAAATGTTGAATAACCTGAAATATGAAATATTAAGCTTGGTAAAAGTTCTTTCTCGAAATTGTTGAGCAAAATTTTTTCCATTCCCTTGTCGAGGATGTTTTAATCCTTTTGATTCAACTTTTGGAAGACATTTCCTTTTCTGTTCTGGTAATTCTTCAACTGAATTTGTTCTCCTTGTATTTCCTTGATTTTCAGAATTAATTCTCGATCCTTGATCCTGTATATCTTGGAGTCTTGCACATGTTTCTATTATTTCTCTCAATTTGCCTTCAGTTTTTGGATTATTTCGATGGATTTCAACAAAGAGCTGACTCTTCCGATCTACAATCCCTCATTTATAATGGTTTATAGCTGTCATTGGGTCTAAATCACCTATTGCTTGACATATTGAATGCCATCTAGTTGTATATGATCGGATCGATTCTTCTGGCCATGACATTAAAGAATAAAGTCTGTCCTCCCCTGAATCAATTGGTCTGTTATACATGTATGCCTCTAAAAATTTTCTGACCAGTTGTGCATAATTATTGATAGAATTTTCCGGTAATCTGTCGTACCACAATAATGTTGTCCCTGTTAAACTTGACGGAAAACATCTGCACATGATCGCTTCATGATCGTCCCATCGCGATATTACTCGGTTATAATACTTTAAGTGCGATGTTGGATCCTTGGTTCCATCGTAACATTCGAACACTGGAATATTATATTCTCTTGGTAACGATACGCGCGTTAAATGTTGCGCTAACGGTGTTCGCTTTGCTTCTTTCAATACCTCTTCTATCCTTCCCCCCTCTTTATTTTTTAATCCTTTAATTTCCTCCTTCATTTGTTCCATCGCTTCCAAACATGTTTCCCATTGGGGTTGTCTTCTTACCCGAGATGTCGATCCTGCTAACACTATTCTTTGATCTGGATTCCGCTGTTCATTTCTTGATATTTGTCTACTCGACGTTGGCTCCTGATTTCGTACTCTAGTCACAGTTGGTCTTTGTTCTCGCTGAATTACATCTTTTAAAACTTGATTTTCGGTTGCTAGTAACTCAATTCGATGGTTGCTTGCTCTTTGTTCCTTTCTTATTTCCTTTATTTCTTCTAATAGGTCCTGTATTTGTCGTGTCTTTCTTCGAGAACTCTCATGATCTGAAGAGAAATTCTGAACCACAGTATTTGACATTAATTCTTGACTTGGGGTATGATTTCCCTCAGTGCTTTGTTGTTGTCCTGAATCACTACCTTCTTCTTGTCTATTTTCCAAGCCTTCATTACTATTTTGGTTCCCAGAATTCGCGTCTTGAGACATATTTTCTAGAATTTGCTGTTTCTTCACTATCTTTTGCCTTCTCGATCGTTTTCCTTCCTCGATATCTAAAAATATTTTCTTAGAAAATTAGTCAAATGAACTCTTATCTATTAAATTATAAGAGATCTAATTATTATTTTAACTGTAAACTTTCCCTATCACAAGTCCAGCTTTTCCTTCTTCATAAAATCTTTGTTTCATATTTTTATCTATTTTATTCCTCACAAGGTATTTTTCATGTTAATAAAATATACTTATGTAAATAAGCTTTACCCTTACTTTTCACATCTTGCAAAATTAAATTTTCCCATCTTTTCTTACCAAATTTTTTTCTTTCTTGGATGATTTAGTTTTTTCATTAAATCTCTTTTTCATTTATCAGGTAGGATAAATCCTTTTTTCACTCCCTGTTTCTAGCGCCAAATTGTTTATGTCAAAAAATCCTTTCGACTAAACAACCAATCAAATTCTTGGATACAATTTACATAACTAAGATCGAGTAACAAAGAAAAATCCTTTTATTAATTTCATAAAATCATTTATGAACAATACCATTCATCACCCAGGTTTTTTGCAATTTTTTGGGTTTATAATCCTTACACTTTTCAATTTAAATACAGAAATCCTTACATGATATTACTATATTTCATAGATTCATACCTAAAAATATTTTCTCTCTCTTTTTCTCCTCCGCTCCCTTTTTTTCCGTCCCTTCTTTGTTGTTTGATCTCTTCTATTTATAGATCTATTTTTCTGGGTCGCTCTTTATGCAACGTGTCATTTTTTACTGCCTGGTCATCGTTCTGGATCAATTCTTCTTTGGGTCGATCCATCTTGTTTCGATGTATCTATCGTTCTTGTATTTTGTCTTTTACTTGGTGCGATCACATAGATGACAGATTGCTCCTACTTACTTCTTGATTCGATGCTTTATATGTCCGACACGTGTTTCCTTATCTTCAAAGACTTGTATGATCTCGATCATTAAAATAATAGAGTAATTATTACAATTCACTTTCTCGATCATAAAATAATTATTACATTTGGCTTTCTCGATCATAAAATAATATAATAATAATAACTTTTTACTTTCCCGATCAGCTATCATTTAATGCTGTTTGTTTTATTCGATGCTGTTCAGCTTTCTCGATCTTATGTGTCATTCATGCAATTCATCGCTCTGATGTCAGGAAACGTCTCGTGTCTTTTCGAAATTTGATATCTTTAATAGTGATCCTGTGTTTCTCACCCTTTTTTAATCTGGTTGCTTCTTAACTTGATCTTCTTCCACGTGTCATGCTTCTTTAATTTACTAACAATTTGCCCCCTTCTTCTCTTTTTTACAAAATCATCCAACGGTCGATCCGAGATTTTGAAAAATAGAGAAGGACTTGTCGTTTTTAACTTTTCAGTTTCTTTTCTGCACGTTATCCGAGTTTTTCGCTGGCATTAACATGATTATGTCAGTTACACTTTTTCCAATGAAATCAAATCTTTTCCGATTATTTTGTTCTCCCATCTTGTGGCGGTTACTATTCTTCTTCTTTAAATATCCTGTAACTTTCTGCTATCTCTTTTTTCTTTTTTAGTTATTGCACTTTGCCTTCCTTAAACTTTTCAAATCTTCCCACTACTCAGGAGCTCTGTTCTCGTTAATTGGTTTCTTCTCTACTTCAATTTGACCATTGTTAACTTCTTTTCTTCATGTAAGTAATTTTATTTTTCTTGATTCAAAATTTTCTTTTCATGGCTGAGGGTTTATCGGCGTAGTAAAAAGATTGTGATTCTCAGGTTATGTATGAATGAAAAGGCCCTTTTTTACACTGTAATTATTGCTAGGTGATTTCTTCATATATTAATTTTTTCTTTCTTTTGTTTCTTTCTGCTCAGATCTTCAATATGTCTCCAAGAAAATCTGATGCAGCCAGCAATCAAGGTGAAAACAGGAGATCAAGTAGGTCTTCTTCATCTCGATATGCTGTTTCTCGTCAAGATTTTTCTCTTGCTACTCCTTCTCCTGCTGTACCTCGTACCGTACGGGATTCTTCTCCCGATGTCCCTAATGTTGCCCCCAAGAGTAAGCGATCAATGTCATCTTATAGCTATCGATCTATGGATATTGAAGAATTTAAAAGAAGACATAATCTTCAAGGATTTAAGGTTTCTTTTGTTGATTGTGCTTCCGATATGATGACCTTCGATTTGATGAGAAAATTTTAATATAGTCATCATAGATTATTAATTTCTGTTGGTGCCTTGGAAGCTGGTCTTCATCTCCCTCTGTATGAAAAGAACAACCCTTTCCAGTTCAGAGTTCTTGCTACTCGCAGCAGGGCTCCACATACTCAACTTCGATCTATCACACAGTATAATGGCAATTGGTGGCGAATTCTCGATGAATGCACCCTTCGCAGTGAGGGTCGCACCCGTCTTACCTGTTATGTTCCCGATATTTCAGAACGTGTTCATTATACGCCTGAGAATTCCAGAATACTTATGGTGATGGTATTACTGTTAAAAATTATGTTAAATGGAGTGTGAGTCCTGTTCGCAAATGCTCCCAAGGGTTTCCTCTACTTCGAGAAGTTGATGACCCCAGAATCAAGGTAGCTCCATATACCAATGCTGACTTTCCTTCGAAAACGAGAGGATTCGTCGAGAACATGATTATAAATGGTATCGCACCCCTATTCTGATTGAGGGACCTTGGGTATACGGTGACATTCCTGTTAGTGAAATTCAGCATCTTCGCAATTGTTTCCCGAACTATTGCCCCTGGAAATTGAACTTTGATGATTATAAATTTGACTTCAAGGTTCGAAATTCTTAATTGATATCATTCTTTTTAGATATAGTGTATCGATCTTTAATGTCTTCTTTAAATGTTTTTACTTTTTTTTTTTTTTTAATTCCAGGTCGATCCTTCTTTGGACATCGGAATCCCCCTTCCTCCACCTGATCGCGGTATAAAAATCGTCGAGAATAGACAGATCGTCGAGAATGAACAAACGATCGAACCCGCAGTTGAGGGTAAAGGAAAAAGAAAATTAATTCTCACAGCAGAGAAGAAGCAGAAAAAGCCCAAAACTCTTGAACTCTCAACTGAGGTTGTAGGAGAGACGGCTTCAAGTTTGAATAAGGGAGAAGGAAGCTCGATTATTGCTCTTCCCTTGGATCAGTCTGATCCTATCGATGTTATTCCGGTTTCCTCGATGCCAGCAGAAATTGTGGTATCGGAACGATCCGATCCTACTGTTGCACCTCCTTCTGGTATTTCATCCAATTTTTATAACATCGTTTCTCCACTACCTTTTGATTTCGTGCTTGATTCCCCTGTACCTGATAACGGTGCATTGGAAACTTTTTCTGGTCTTCCTCAAGAAGAGGGAGATGATATTGTTATTGATGAAGATATTGTTGATGTAGTGAATGAAGTAACTCATGTTGAAAAAGAGATTTCGTCGGAAAAAGATAATGCTGAAATGAATCCGATTGATGATGTGGAAAATATGATTGTTGGAGCCAACATCCCTGTTGTTGAAGAAATGAATGTTATTGATCATACTGAAAAAGAAACCTCTGCTCCTTCTAATATGATCGTTCCTGATGTTTCGATCCCTTCTGAAGTCGAAGGGACTACTGGAGTAATTCTAGAATCGATCGCACCTTCCGATGATTTGGTTCGATCTACTTCTGTTGCTGTTGAGGTCGATACTACAATTCCAAGTGTCGACCCTTCTACTCTGAAGTCCGTTTCCGATCAAATCTCTCGTGAAGGTTTTAATTTAGTTGGTGATGAAGAAGAAGCCTACAAATGGTTTCTTTCTCAGGGACTTTGGAATGTTTCAGCAGAACCTGAGAGTATCAAATCTGATTCTGGCTTCATGTCTCGATTCCGGAATTCACTTAGTGCGATTCCTTTGGATGAAACTCTGGATGCATGGTCTAAGAGTGATATTCTCGATCAAATATCTCCTGTGAAGCCTCCTCCTACCTTTAATGAAATTTTGAATGTTTCTGATAGTTCGTTATATTCACTTCCACAACAAGCTTTAGCCCAACTTCAATATGGTAATGATTGTCTATTTAGCGGTTATAAATTTTATAAGGCTCGAGCTACCATGATGGGATTAATATTTAAGAAAGAATCAGTGGATATGAAGGAAAAGAATGCTTCCTTACAACAAGTGAATGATGAATTGCAACAGCAAAATAATTTTCTTCAACAACAACTTCAACAACTTCATCATCAACATAATGATCAATATCAACAACAACAGGAACGTCTCCAAACTATTGAAGGTCATAATCAAGATCTTCAGAATCAAAATCAAGGTTTATTTTTCATTCCTTTTCAATTACTATTTTATTTACTTGATTTATATGAAACATTTAAATTTTATACTAGGTTCAGTGGAAAATATGGAGACCCTATTTAGGTTCGATCGTAGAATGGTACAATTGAATAATCATGCAAGGGAAATCTTCAAAGAGATGAATGTGGTTAGAGAAAAACTGACTCAATTGAACGATAGTTTTGATTTAACCACTTGGAGGCGTAATAAAGCAGAATCAAAATGTCGAGAAGTTGTAAAATTGCTAACTCAAAAAGAATTAGAGTTTAAATCTGTTGTCAGAGGTACATTTTTGGTTTACCTAATTTTATAGTTCTTGATATCATAAAATTTGTCTAATATTTTCCTGTATTTTCAGATTTGGAGAAAAAATTTAATGAAGCTAAGGATCGAGCAATACAAGTAGAAACTGAGCTTAATACAGCGAAAGATTCAGTGAAAAACATTACTCAAGAGTTAAAGACTTCTGAATATAATGTGACTCTTAGCGCCTCAAAAATTGAGAGTTTACATGCTCGACTATCTACTGAACTTTCCAAAATTACTGCTCGTGAACAAGAGATTGATTCATTAGCTGCACAATTAAGTGAAGAAAAAAATCAAAAATCGTGTCTTAGTGCTCAAATAGAAGCAAATCAGCAAAGGATCGAAGAGCTTCACAAAGAAATCAACTTTGGGCGTGATTTCGTTCAATGTGTCAGGCAGGATGCTAAAGCGAAAATTGCAATGTCCTTCAATACTGCTTTAGATCGTGCACAATCCGATCCTTCAGTGCTTAGTAAGCGCGCTTCTGTGCCTGCAGTTCCTCCTCCACCATCTCGATCCGGTCTTCCCGATATCTGATTATGTCCTTTGTAATTTCATTTACTGTTGACTCCACTATCTTGTACTTTGTTTATCTTTCATTGATTTCTTTTGCATCCTTTTGATATGTCTTTAATGTTATTTCCTGCACAAGAAAATGTGATTAAGTAATTCTTTTGGCTATCATATGATTTTCTAAGTACCATGAATTGAAGTACTTTTTACCTCAAATCATGTTGTTCGAGATCCCACACATACGAAACAAACCCGGGCCAGGGGTAAGATACAGGGTTGGTCCCGAACTGTACTCTGAAAATTGATAAACCAATAATTAGGAACCCCTTCTTGATAAGAATTTCATTGTTAATAAAATTCTTTAAGGATGATGTTCACCTTTTGTATATGATTATGTCGTCAATCGCAACGATCTCCAGAATATGATGTTCCTGGGATAATTTTGAGCGCTCAAAGTATATGAAATTCCGGGATTAATGGAATTTTGATTATATTAATAATCATGACAATCTCCAAGATATGATGTTCCTGGATTCAAAGTATATGACATTCCGGGATTAATGGAATTATAATATTCTCCATGGTACGATGTTCTTGGAGTGATTATAAAAGAAATTAATGAATTAATTGTCTATGTACCTGCTTTTTGTGGTAACATTGCATTGTTATTCACAGATAGTAAAGCTCATTCCACGGATGCTTTAAAATTTCTCCTTGCAAATTCTGAAGATAGTACGACCCTTGTCCTGCCGACGCTTGAATCACGTATGGTCCATCCCATGTTGGTGCGAATTTTCCTGCTCTTTTGTCCCTTTGGTGTTCTGTTATTTGCCGGAGGACATATTGACCTTGGACAAAATTTCGGGATTTTACACGCTTATGGTATTCTCGAGCTAATCCCCTTTGATAATTCTCCATCTTTTGGAGTGCCACTTCTCTTTTTTCTTCCAAGTCATCCAATTTTTGTAACATGAGATCTGAATTTAGGTTTTTCTCCCATGCTTCTGTTCTGGTCGTAGGAAAAATAACCTCTGTTGGTATTACTGCTTCTGTTCCATAAGTAAGAAGATATGGTGATTCTCCAGTTGAAGCTTTTCTCGTGGTTCTATATGCCCATAATGTATTATGTTATTGTTCGCACCACTTATTATAATATCCATCCAATGTTTTCTTCAGATTTGTTGCGATTGTTTTATTTGTGGATTCTGCTTGCCCATTACTTTGTGGGTAAAAAGGTGTAGACTTATGTTTCTGAATATTATATGTTTCAAATAGCATATCGATATTCTTCCCCTAGAATTGTTTTCCATTATCAGAGACTATCGCTGCTGGAATCCCAAACCTACAAATGATATTCTCAAATAGAAATGTAAAAACATCAGTGTCTCTGATTCGCGCTAGTGCTTTTGCTTCTACCCACTTGGTGAAATAATCAGTGGCCACAATTAAGTATTTTCTTTTCTTTGTGCCTTCAGCTAATGGTCCGACTATATCAACTCCCCATTTCGCAAATGGCCATGGACTAAGTATTGAATTTAATTCCGTAGCTGGTGCTTTGATTTTCTTACCAAATCGTTGACATTCTTCGCACCTTCGAACCATTTCTTCCGAATCTTTCAACATGGAAATCCAATAATAACCCTGCATTTTGGCTTTTAATGCTAGCGATCGTCTTCCACTATAGTTTCCTGCATCTCCATAATGTATTTCTTTGAGAATTCGTAATCCTTCTTTTTGTGATAAACATCGAAATAATGGTCCAAGAAAAGAATGTCGATAAAGAATTCCATCTCTAAGTTGGTAACTGTTTGACTTAAGTTGAATTTTCCTTGCTTCTTTAGAATCTGTTGGTAACACTTTATTTTGTAAATATTGATGTATCGGGGCTCTCCAATCGGGCTCACTTGGTTGATCATTTTCTTGTTGCGATGTAGATGTGGCACTTTGTATGGCTGAGTCATCGATACCATCTTCCTCTATGTTATTTAACACTTGTGCTCTTATGGATGGCTCGTATATTCTCCCAATTTTTAGCGCTTTAGTATTTGGGTCATTTATCATGGACGAGATATACGCCAGTGCATCTGCATGTCGATTCTTTTCACGAGACAAATGTCGAAAAATAATATTTGGAATACAAACTGTTAAACTTTGTACAAGATTTTTGTATCGTTCCAAGTCCTCATCGACCGTTTGATATTTTAACTCGATCTGTCTAATCACCAGCTGCGAGTCACTTGTGAGTCTTACATCACTTATTCCTAGTTCAATAATGAGTTTGAGAGCATGAACTACTGCTTCATATTCTACTATGTTATTTGTATGCTCTTCGAACTCAAGTCGAAATGAGTGTACCATACGTTCTCCCTTTGGTGTTGTAATCACGATACCTATTCCTGCCCCTTCTTTATTTCGCGACCCATCAACAAAAACCTCCCATCGTTGTGAACTATTTGAATCTAGGATATCTACTGGTTCTTCTTCTTCACACCCCGGAAGTCCTTGAATTTCATACTCTTCCTCGATTGGAAAATCTGCCAAAAAATCAGCTAGAACTTGGGATTTCTGCGCAGTTTGTATCTCGTAAACAATGTTGTATTGTTCTAGCTGAGCGTTCCATTTTGCTATTCTTCCTACCTTCCCTGTATTCTTTAAAACCGATTCCAATGGAGCTTTGGTTAATATACGAACATAATGAGTGAGAAAATAAGTGCGTAACTTCTGAGTAGCAAATACCACTGACAAAATTAATTGTTCAATCTTAGTATAATTTCTTTCTACTGAATTCAAAGTCTTGCTGATGTAGTATATAGGTTTCTCGATTTTCTCATTCGTTCGCACCATTACTCCACTGATTGCATTTTCTGTTGCTGCTATGTACAAAGTTAACATTTCTTCTGGTTCTGGTTTTTGTAATGCTGGCAATGTGGCAAGATGTAATTTTATACTTTGAAATGCTTGCTCACAACGATCGTTCCATTCAAACTTATTTTTCTTCTTAAGTACATCAAAAAAGGGTTTACATCGTTCTGATGATCTTGCAATAAATCTACTTAGTGCAGCCAAACACCCATTTAACTTCTGTACACTCTTTATACTGTTTGGTGATGGCATATCCGTTATTGCTCGTATTTTTGCTGGATCAACTTGAATTCCATCTTTTGTAACCAGATATCCTAAAAATCGCCCTGATGTAACACCAAAAATACACTTTTCTGGATTTATTTTCATCTTATACTTTCGTAGTGCACCAAAAATCTCAGCCAGGTTCCGCAAATGATCACCAGATAACTTGCTTTTTACTAACATGTCATCCACATAAACTTCCAAGTTCCGATCCATGGTTTGAATATTGCATCCACTAGGCGTTGATATGTCGCTCCTGCATTCCGTAGTCCAAATGGCATTCTAGTGTAACAATACAATCCTCGCGGAGTAAAGAACGATGTGTGTTCCTGATCTGCTTCTACTAATGCTATCTGGTTGTACCCAGATTGTCCGTCCATAAATGATAACATCTCATGTCCCTCAACAGCATCTACTAACTGGTCAATGTTTGGGAGTGGATAACTATCTTTTGGACATGCCTTATTTAGATTGGTGAAATCTATACAAATTCTTACTCCACCGTTCTTCTTCGGGACAATTACCATATTAGAAATCCATGTAGGGTATCGTACCTCTCGAATGAACCCTGCATCTAAAAGTTTTGTTAATTCTTTTTCCACTGGTTCATGATATTCCGGTGCGACTTTTCGTATTCGTTGGCGAAAAGGAATTGCATCAGGATGTATTTTTAATTCATGCTGGACGATGCTGGGATCGATCCCCGGCATGTATTCTATTCTCCAAGCGAACACATTTGTATATTCATAGAGTAATTTGACTATCTGTTGTTCCACATCTGATTTTATTAATGTCCCAATTCGCACTTGCTTGGGGCATTCTGCGGTGCCAATGTTTATGATTTTTGTTTGCTCTACTGGGTGAAAACTGGTTTTGGAATCCCAATTGGAGTTGGGGTTCCCTTTAATTGCTACATCGCCCCTTTTTGCGGCTGGTTTTCCAAATTTTCTTGATTTTTGCTGTTCTCTCCTTTTTCACTTTCTATTTTATTTTTTGCATTTTTTTCTAGGTATTGATTTATTTCTTCTTCCTTTGCTTTAATTTTTGACTCTTTTTTCTTTTTACATTGTAAATGCTCCCGTTCTTCATTTATTCTTGTCTCTGCCATTATACAAAGTTTAGCATCTTCTTGATCACCCTTTATCTCCATCTCTCCTCGTGGTGTTGGAAATCGAAGATACTGATGATAAGTTGATACTACACCCTTTAATTGATGAACCCATCGTCTTCCAATTATAGCATTGTACGGGGATGGTGCATCCACAACACTAAATCTTGTCAGGATGTTGATCGGTCCGGCTGAAACTTCAAGATCAATTTCTCCCTTTGGCTTGGACGATATTCCATTAAATCCATAAATGACAAATCGTGAAGTGATGAGTTGATCTTCTTTGAAACCCATTTTACAAAATGTATTGTAGAACATCACATTTAATGAACTGCCCCCATCCAAGAGTATTTTCTTGACATTCCAACCAGATATCAATAACGTCAACACAAGAGGGTCATTATGCATTTCAATTTCTTGATTTACTTCTTGTGCAGAAAATGTTAATGGATGTGCCATCCAATCCTCCCATAATTCTACTTGCCTTCCTTGAACTCTAAAGGCCTCGTGGTTCCGAATTCTCTTGCACAATTTCTTGTTGATTGCTACATTCAAATCCGTATCACACTTTTCCACACATGAAATCATATTAATTGTCTGTTTGTTATATGGAATATGTATTGCTTTGCCTTCATCATATTTCTCTGATGGTTCAATTTTTTGAACAAATTCCTTCAATTCTCCAGCATCGACCATTCTTTGTACCAATGCTATAAAATTTCTACAGTTGTTTGTTGTATGCCCTTTGTAGTTATGGTACTCACAATAGTCTTTGGAATGTTGTGTATGTTCCGGTTGATTTCCCTTTGTTATTGGCCATTGAAAACCTGGTCGATTCTTCAAAATGTTGAATAACCTGAAATATGAAATATTAAGCTTGGTAAAAGTTCTTTCTCGAAATTGTTGAGCAAAATTTTTTCCATTCCCTTGTCGAGGATGTTTTAATCCTTTTGATTCAACTTTTGGAAGACATTTCCTTTTCTGTTCTGGTAATTCTTCAACTGAATTTGTTCTCCTTGTATTTCCTTGATTTTCAGAATTAATTCTCGATCCTTGATCCTGTATATCTTGGAGTCTTGCACATGTTTCTATTATTTCTCTCAATTTGCCTTCAGTTTTTGGATTATTTCGATGGATTTCAACAAAGAGCTGACTCTTCCGATCTACAATCCCTCATTTATAATGGTTTATAGCTGTCATTGGGTCTAAATCACCTATTGCTTGACATATTGAATGCCATCTAGTTGTATATGATCGGATCGATTCTTCTGGCCATGACATTAAAGAATAAAGTCTGTCCTCCCCTGAATCAATTGGTCTGTTATACATGTATGCCTCTAAAAATTTTCTGACCAGTTGTGCATAATTATTGATAGAATTTTCCGGTAATCTGTCGTACCACAATAATGTTGTCCCTGTTAAACTTGACGGAAAACATCTGCACATGATCGCTTCATGATCGTCCCATCGCGATATTACTCGGTTATAATACTTTAAGTGCGATGTTGGATCCTTGGTTCCATCGTAACATTCGAACACTGGAATATTATATTCTCTTGGTAACGATACGCGCGTTAAATGTTGCGCTAACGGTGTTCGCTTTGCTTCTTTCAATACCTCTTCTATCCTTCCCCCCTCTTTATTTTTTAATCCTTTAATTTCCTCCTTCATTTGTTCCATCGCTTCCAAACATGTTTCCCATTGGGGTTGTCTTCTTACCCGAGATGTCGATCCTGCTAACACTATTCTTTGATCTGGATTCCGCTGTTCATTTCTTGATATTTGTCTACTCGACGTTGGCTCCTGATTTCGTACTCTAGTCACAGTTGGTCTTTGTTCTCGCTGAATTACATCTTTTAAAACTTGATTTTCGGTTGCTAGTAACTCAATTCGATGGTTGCTTGCTCTTTGTTCCTTTCTTATTTCCTTTATTTCTTCTAATAGGTCCTGTATTTGTCGTGTCTTTCTTCGAGAACTCTCATGATCTGAAGAGAAATTCTGAACCACAGTATTTGACATTAATTCTTGACTTGGGGTATGATTTCCCTCAGTGCTTTGTTGTTGTCCTGAATCACTACCTTCTTCTTGTCTATTTTCCAAGCCTTCATTACTATTTTGGTTCCCAGAATTCGCGTCTTGAGACATATTTTCTAGAATTTGCTGTTTCTTCACTATCTTTTGCCTTCTCGATCGTTTTCCTTCCTCGATATCTAAAAATATTTTCTTAGAAAATTAGTCAAATGAACTCTTATCTATTAAATTATAAGAGATCTAATTATTATTTTAACTGTAAACTTTCCCTATCACAAGTCCAGCTTTTCCTTCTTCATAAAATCTTTGTTTCATATTTTTATCTATTTTATTCCTCACAAGGTATTTTTCATGTTAATAAAATATACTTATGTAAATAAGCTTTACCCTTACTTTTCACATCTTGCAAAATTAAATTTTCCCATCTTTTCTTACCAAATTTTTTTCTTTCTTGGATGATTTAGTTTTTTCATTAAATCTCTTTTTCATTTATCAGGTAGGATAAATCCTTTTTTCACTCCCTGTTTCTAGCGCCAAATTGTTTATGTCAAAAAATCCTTTCGACTAAACAACCAATCAAATTCTTGGATACAATTTACATAACTAAGATCGAGTAACAAAGAAAAATCCTTTTATTAATTTCATAAAATCATTTATGAACAATACCATTCATCACCCAGGTTTTTTGCAATTTTTTGGGTTTATAATCCTTACACTTTTCAATTTAAATACAGAAATCCTTACATGATATTACTATATTTCATAGATTCATACCTAAAAATATTTTCTCTCTCTTTTTCTCCTCCGCTCCCTTTTTTT
>JAJJMC010007961.1:0-18206 GCA_023531435.1 Papaver californicum | reverse complement strand
TTATCCATCATCCTAGTAAATAGACTTAGCTCATGGTGGAGAAAACTTGCTCAAAAGACCTTTTCATTGCTCAAAAAGTTGATTACAAGGTTAAAAAATAGTGCAACAGCTGAACAGATACGTATATAAATGTCACAGAACAGGGTTCAGCCGTTACAGAAGTGTTTCTAAGCAACAAATGTTTGAAAGAAAGGCAACAGGAGAAGTTTGAATTAGCAACATAAATAAATGTTGCTGAGTCGTCTTCTCCGATGGTGGCTGATGAAGAACACGCCGGCCGGAGCAGTAGCAGGTCACCGGCGGCGACGGAGCTTTACCGGAAATTTTCGGAATTCTTCTCTAGGCTTTTTTTTTCGATTTTCTTGGCTTCTCTTGGTTTATATAGGTAGTAGAAACCCTAGAGAGAGTTCTAAACCTAATAGAACTCTCTAAAACAACCCACAAATCTCAATCCGAATCGAAACATAATTCCGGCCAAATACATGATTTCCGAGCTGATTTCACGGGATTTTTTTGCTGTTTAAGACTTGCGTGAGATGACTATCAATGTTGGAACAATCTAGAAGCAAAATATCTTGCGAATCACTTGAGATTATCACGACCAGTTCAAACAGTTGAACCCCGATGAGTCAACTCGGTGACTCGGCCCGATCCAGCTCGCTGGGTTGACTCGCCTGGTTGACCCGCTGACCGATCCAGCTCAGCCCGATCCAAGGATTCCCCAATCCAAAGTGTGGGTGCCTTGATCCATTTTCCCGGGTGCCTTGAACACTTTTTGAGCCAATTTTTCCACAAATCTTTATTCTTCTAATGTACCTACAAAAGCATAAAAACACGTAATAGACACAAAATCGAATACTAACTCAGTAGAAATTAAGGTGCAATTTAGACACTAAAATGTGTCTATCAAATACCCCCAAACTTACTATTCTGCTAGTCCTCGAGCAAACTACTCTAAAAATAAAGTAAAAATCCTAACTCACTTTCGCAGGAATCGCGACTACATTTAGCATATGCAGTAAGCCGTTAAACCCCTAGGTGTCCCTAGTGGACGAGTTTTGTCTCGTGAGGGTTTACAAGAGGTATACCCACAAAACCTGGATCTAGATCTTAGCAACACGTGAACGATTAAGGATAGACACTAAACAAGCTAGTTAGTTGGCTACTCAGATATTCGGCTATAGGGACCATTACCCTTTATGGATCCAATCATTGTACACGAGTGTTAACTCAAGCATACTAAAATTCATATCTAAGACAACAGAGTTCTACTCAGATAGTTATCTAACCACCCATCACATGAAAAGACTTAGAAGATGAACGTAGACTGTAGAAAGTCGCAAATGTTGACTGAGGCGAACGATGTGTCCCATATCTGTCTGAAGGTTAGTACCGAGATGAAACCTAGTGTGTCGAGATACTCCCTATTTATTTTCAACGGTTACTACTAACTAAAATATTTACAAGTTCCCATGGATCCTGCGTTCCACGCTTGCTTAGGCGACGGAGACAGGGAGAACTTTAAAATACCAAATACTATATTTTTTTTTCAATTTTTTCTAACTTTTTTCGATTTTTTTCTTTTCTTTTCTCTTTTTTTTTCGAATTTTTTTTTTCTCTCTTTTTTTTTCTTTGACTCCTAATACATGTGTGTTCCCATGGATCCTGCGTTCCACGCTTGCTTAAGCGACGGAGACAGGGGGACCACACACGTAACTCTAAAACACTAACGTATTATTCATGTGGGACATGATCTCAACACACTAAATGTCATTCCAGTGCTAATTAACATGTCGATGCTAGGACCCACCAATACTCTCAGAGAAACATGAAATTGCAAATAATAAAACAGAACGTGATATGGTGGTGACAACTATCATGTTATTTCTAACACCTGAACTCTGTCTCCTTTATGAATAGACCATCTAGCTGGGCACACCAATCCTTATAGCAAAATGGCTAAGTTTCAATCTACCTAGAGTGGTTAGTGTCACCCTGAATTGTTCACATGCTTCTAAATCCAAATCTTATTAAACCTAAAAAGTCTCCCAATACCCCCAAACTTAAATTAAACAGTGTCCTCAATGTTTCTAAGTAAAGAACAATACCAAAAGAGTAAAAGTAAGGGAGTCAGAAAGATAGTACCTGAATTCCTGAGCATGGGTTACCTCCCAAGAAGTGCTAAGTTTAAAGTCTTCAGCCAGACTAGAAAAGAATTAGTCACCCCCTTAAATCATATAGCAATAATCGGAACAACTGTGGGTCATCTGAATCAAATAGTGTGCCCCACGGTAGAAGTAAACTGCAGCAAGCTAAGAGGATAAACGATCTGAGTACACCTTGATCCCTATCTAGGTAAACCACATCGACCAGAGGATGGGTTTCTGGCAACTGAGGATCGGTAAATTTAGCTGGAGGATGATCTCGTAAAATTACAGCGGTGCCTATGTCAGGTCCCAAGCTAGGGACCTTTCTAAGAGTTAATGGTACAACACATGGAGTATGATAGTCACCCCCAAACTTAGAGTTTTCAGTGTCTCTAGATAGACTAATAACAATTTCCCTCATTTCCGGATCGTTAGATTCTCGAAAATAGTCAACTGCTTTTTCTAAATTACAATCCGGTGGTGCAAAGCCTAACAAAGTACGCACCTCATCAATAACCCTATCATTATCGCCATTAAATCTGTAGTTGGTTAGGCATTTTTCTAATGGATCTTCTAATGGGTTGGGCCTAAGCTCCTTCTCACTAGACGGTTTGGATTCCTCTTCTGATGGGCCTAACTTACTACTTATCAGGGTATCTAGTGGGTCATGCTTAAAGTCCAACTCATGAAAATCTAATCCAAAGTGGGCTCGACATTTCTCTAATGGGTCTTCTATCAAAGTGTTTGGTAATGTCTCCTGAACTAGGGTCTCTATCATGTTGACAGTTTCTAAACTGGGGTCCTTCCTAGTAGGTGCTAACAACCTTGGATAAGGGGCTCTAGGCATAAAATCGGTGGCCCGAGGGGTTTCCTCAGGCTCATCAGAGACTTTATCAGTCTCTTCGGCTATTGGGTCAGGGTGAACTACAGTATGTCCACTATCAGGCCCAGTTACCCCGTTGTCCACCAATTTACCATTCCTGAGGGTCGTGAGTGGATTCACGTGACTGGATGATTTCTCACCTGTCGCCATTTCATTGACGCCTCTTGGATTGGGTTGGGGCTCTAAACTACTAGCTTGATTCATTTCGACCATTTCTAGCCTTCTAGATAAGGATTCTAATGGGTTGGGATTTCTATTGCTCTCCCACTGCTGGGTTTTCTCGGCGATGTCACTCAAAAATTGCATCGCCTCAGCAGGAGTCTTACTGTCGGATTCTCCGATCGACAAGGACTCAACCAAGGTTACAGTCGCATAATCCAAACCCTCATAGAGAATCTGAACTAGACTTAACTCATCTAAACCGTGGTCTGGGCATTGGGACACTAAGTCGTTGAACCTTTCTACATAAACATACAGAGACTCTCCCTCTTGTTGAGAAAACATGAAAATTTTCTGCCTGATTGAGGATATTCTGTTCTTAGGGAAGAATTTCTGAATAAAAGATGAAGTAAGTTGGGCATAGGTCTCAATCGACTGAGGGTCCAAGCTATACCACCATGACTTGGCTCTATCTCTTAGTGAAAAGTGAAATAGTCTAAGTTTAATAGACTCGTCATTCAAGTCTCTAATCCTGATTGTGCTACATATTTCCTCGAACTCCCTAACATGAAAATAGGGATTCTCGTTCTCTTTTCCTAAGAATAATGGAAGCATCTGGATGATTTTTGGTTTCAGTTCGTAGCTCGCTTCAGTAGCGGCTAACTTGATGCAAAATGGACGTAAGGTCCTGGTTGGATTCCACAAATCCTTCATTGTTGTCATTGCTGACACGGTCTCGGGAGTGACTATTTCTAGGTTAAGATGAACTACAAGTCCTACCTTGAGGGTCTCTATTCCAAGTTCGCCTTAAGGGCGTTCTTGGCATGCAAAAATCCTAACAAGAAATTAATCAAACACAATCGTGCCCTGACTCAACCAAATCAAACCTAAGTCTAGCAAACAACAAGCATGATGGTTCCACTTAGATTGTTTCTAGACCAGCTTCTATTCTTTCAAAAGGCAACTGGTTACAATTTTAGCGAACCTCTTCGAACAATTCGAGTTAAATCAAGTTGAAGAGAAACAGGAGAAGCTCAATGGAGCTTTGATACCCCTGTCTCTTTGGCAACGCTTCCCTGGGTTACAGGGCGGCTCTAATCAACTTTAATCTAATCTTCCTGCTTTTTGAGTTAGGCTAATAAGGTAACCAATACAGTCATTCCGACCGATTTTCCTATAAGCTCGTTACCCTATCGGTCTCTTTCTAGTCAAGATTTTAGGCTTAGGTTCGCATAGGTTTCGTTTTCCTAAGGCGGGCAAGAAGGAGACGGTGATGAAATCCGAAACCTTATCTTGTATGGCCAGGCCTTGCCCTTTACTATGCAAAAATTAAGTTCCGTATTCAGTCCTCAACATATATGCATACAAAGGCGTCCAGAAAACCCACTGACAGGAGATTCATGGGTTGGTCGAAGTTTACCTCCCGTACTAGACGGGCGATGAACCGTTGAAGTCGACTCGGGCCACTAATATCCTTTTTAATAGTGTGCGAACCCGAGGGGCCGAGACAATATCGTAATTATCGTCCGTCCCTGCACACAGTTTGATATTTAAAATTACCCTTCCGTAGGGTTTGAAAATATTAAAAAGTCCAAAAATGTCCAAAAATGTCCTAAAGTGTCCGAAAATAAAAGAAAATTACAGAAATAATAAAACCCTAATACAATTTTCTAAACTAATTAAAACTAATTAAAATAAACTAAAAAATCTAATTAAAAATAAAAATAAATTAAAATCTTCGATCTTCTTTTTCGTTCTTTAAGCTTTTCCCTTTAACTCCAAGTCTTTAGCTTTAATTCCAAAACTTTGGCTTACTTCCCTTTTCGATCAAAAATTCAACCTGTAGTAAAAAGAGAAATACCAAAAGAAACGTAAAATAGAACAAAGTAAAAATAAATAAAAATAAAAACCTAAAAATAAATCTAAAACCTTAAACCTAAAAACAAGTCCGCGTCGGCGGCGCCAAAAATTGATGTAGTTTTTAAAGTGGTAAATAAAGGTTCGATTCTCGAACTTGTAAAGGTAATGATTTTAGAAAATAATGATTTTAATTAACTCTAGAAAATTTCAGGAGTATGAAAAAGACTAAATAACCTAAAGATGATTTTTGAATAATTTTAAAAAGACCAGGAATCAGGAATCAGGTAATTCTAACAACCTATGTGATTAATCAGATAATTCTTTTTAAATTAATTGAATTACAAGTAATTGCCAAAAAATTGGTTTTGTTATGATAACAAACAGAGGTAAATCACAAGCATGGACTATCAAAATTAATTAACCAAGCATAATCCATCAAGCAAAAGCACAACTGTTGAAAGAAAACCGTTTTCACTATTTAAAACTATGCAATTCTAATAATAAAAGAATTATAAATAATTATTAGAAAATAATTAAATCACATAAAATTGAGAAAATTACCTTATCCATCATCCTAGTAAATAGACTTAGCTCATGGTGGAGAAAACTGGCTCAAAAGACCTTTTCATTGCTCAAAAAGTTGATTACAAGGTTAAAGAATAGTGCAACAGCTGAACAGATACGCATATAAATGTCACAGAACAGGGTTCAGCCGTTACAGAAGTGTTTCTAAGCAACAAATGTTTGAAAGAAAGGCAACAGGAGCAGTTTGAATCAGCAACATAAATAAATGTTGCTGAGTCGTCTTCTCCGATGGTGGCTGATGAAGAACACGCCGGCCGGAAAAGTAGCAGGTCACCGGCAGCGACGGAGCTTTACCGGAAATTTTCGGAATTCTTCTCTAGGCTTTTTTTTTCGATTTTCTTGGCTTCTCTTGGTTTATATAGGTAGTAGAAACCCTAGCGAGAGTTCTAAACCTAATAGAACTCTCTAAAACAACCCACAAATCTCAATCCGAATCGAAACACAATTCCGGCCAAATACATGATTTCCGAGCTGATTTCACGGGATTTTTTTGCTGTTTAAGACTTGCGTGAGATGACTATCAATGTTGGAACAATCTAGAAGCAAAATATCTTGCGAATCACTTGAGATTATCACGACCAGTTCAAACAGTTGAACCCCGATGAGTCAACTCGATGACTCGGCCCGGTCCAGCTCGCTGGGTTGACTCGCCGGTTGACCCGCTGACCGATCCAGCTCATCCCAATCCAAGGGTGCCCCAATCCAAAGTGTGGGTGCCTTGATCCATTTTCCCGGGTGCCTTGAACACTTTTTGAGTCAATTTTTCCACAAATCTTTATTCTTCTAATGTACCTACAAAAGCATAAAAACACGTAATAGACACAAAATCGAATACTAACTCACTAGAAATTAAGGTGCAATTTAGACACTAAAATGTGTCTATCACTAAGATCCAAGCGATCACAGATATGCCATCACCCAGCAGTATTAAAAGTGTACAGAAGTTAAACGGATGTCTAGCTGCTTTAAACAGATTTATTGCCAGATCATCAGAACGGTGCAAACCATTCTTTGAAATACTCAAGAAGAAAAATAAATTTGAATGGAACGATCAATGTGAACAAGCATTCCAAAGCATAAAGAAGCATCTAGCCACTTTGCCAGCATTACAGAAACTGGAACCCGAAGAGATATTAACTATGTATATATCAGCAACAGAAGATGCAATCAGTGCAGTGATGGTGCGCACCAATGAAAAAATAGAAAAAACAATATATTATATCAGCAAAACCCTTAATTCGGCCGAAAGAAATTATACTAGGATCGAACAATTCATCTTGTCATTAGTCTTTGCCACACAAAAGTTACGTACTTATTTTCTCACTCATTATATTCGTGTCCCGAGCAAGGCACCGTTACAATCACTATTGAAAAATACGGGAAAAGTGGGAAGAATCGCTAAATGGAATGCCTAGCTAGAACAATTCAATATCATTTATGAGTTGCAAACCGCACAAAAATCTCAAGTTTTAGCTGATTTCCTTGCAGACTTCCCAATTGAAGAAGAATATGAAATTCAAGGTCTGATCATTAAAAAAAAAAAAAAAAAAATCATTAACGATTTATCTTTAACAATTTATTGTATTTATGATTAAAGGACTACCTGGATGCGAGGAAGAAGACCCACAAGATATTCTGGACTCGACAAGCTCTCAAAGGTGGGAAGTCTTTGTTGATGGATCCCGAAACAAAGAAGGAGCAGGAATCGGCATTGTGATTACTACACCAATGGGAGATCGAATGATTCATTCTTTTCGTCTTGAATTTGAAGAACATACAAATAACGTAGTAGAATACGAAGTTGTGGTGCATGCATTAAAACTCATCATTGAATTGGGAATCAGCAATGTTCGACTTACGAGTGATTCGCAGTTGGTAATTCGGCAGCTTGAATTAAAATATCAAACACTTGATGCATATTTAGTGCAATACAAAAATCTTGTTCAAATTCTGGCAAGCCAAATCTCAAATCTTACTTTCCGGCATTTATCCCGAGACAAAAATCGACATGCTGATGCTTTGGCATTCATTTTTTCCATGTTAAATGATCCAAGTATGACAGCACTTAAAGTTGGAAGAATTTATGAACCTTCAATTCAGATAAAAGTACTTCATAATATGGAAGAAAATGTAACAGAAAAAGTTCACGATCCCGCAATACAAAATGTCCCATTTACACCTCAACAAATAGATGATCAAACAAGTGAACTGGATTGGAGAATTCCTATTCATCAATATTTACAAGATAATATATTACCCACCAATTCTCAGGAAGCAAGAAAAATTCAACTCAAATCAGACAATTACCAACTTCGGGATGGAATTTTGTATCGAAAATCATTTCTCGGACCATTATCTCGATGCTTATCACAACAGGAAGGAATTCAGATACTTAAAGAGATACACTATGGAGACGCAGGAAACCACAGTGGAAGACGATCACTTGCATTAAAAGCCAAAACTCAAGGTTATTATTGGATATCCATGCAAAAAGACTCAGACAACATGGTACGAAGATGTGAGGAATGTCAACGATTTGCAAAAAGGATCAAAGCACCAGCTACAGAACTCAATTCTACACTCAGTCCATGGCCATTTGCAAAATGGGGAGTAGATATTGTCGGTCCGTTAGTTGAGGGAACCAAAAAGAGACAATACTTAATAGTGGCTACTGATTATTTCACCAAGTGGGTAGAAGCGAAAGCATTAGCTCGAATCAGATACTCTGATGTATTTACATTTTTATTTGAAAATATCATATGTAGATTTGGAATACCAGCAGCCATAGTTTCTGATAATGGACAGCAATTTCAAGGAAGAAATACTGATATGTTGTTCGAGACATATAATATTCAACAATACAGATCCACACCATTTTATCCCCAAAGTAATGGACAAGCCGAATCCACGAATAAAACACTAGCAATGAATTTGAAGAAGACACTTGATTGGGTATCACAAACGTTGGTGTGAACAATTGCATAACACTTTATGGGCTTATCGCACCACGAGAAAAGAATCCACTGGAGAATCACCTTTCCTTCTCGCATATGGTACAGAAGCAGTCATACCAACTGAAATCATTCTACCCACGACAAGAACAGAAGCATGGGAGAAAAATTTAAATACAGATCTAATGTTAGAAAAATTGGATGATTTAGAAGAAAAGCGGGAAGTGGCACTCCAGAAGATGGAGAATTATCAAAGAAGGATAGCACGCGATTACCACAAAAAAGTCAAGTCCCGAAACTTTGTGCAAGGACAATATGTATTACGACAGATCCCTGAATACCATCGGGACAAAGATGCTGGAAAGTTCGCACCAACTTGGGGCGGTCCATATATAATACATACTTCAGCTGGACAAGGATCGTACTATCTCCAAAATATGCAAGGACAAACCTTACAATATCCTTGGAATGCACAATACTTAAAGCTTTATTATCCTTAAAACTAACACAATTTTGTAAACCAGCACAGGTATTCATATCTTTATTTTGATCCCTTATTTTACAATGCGATTTCCTCTGAATTTATACTTACAATAAAATACAAATCCAGGAATATTTTATTCTGGCAGAACGCTCCGATTGGCGACATAATCTAAATTCAAATCCAGAAACATCATATTCTGGAAAGCGTTTCGATTGGCGACATAATTCAATCTCAATACCCAAAGAGGTACATGTCTTATTAGAATTTGAATAAATTCAAAACTTTTAATAAGGAAGGAATGTCTAACTTATGGTAATCATTTTCAGAGTACGTTCGGGACCAACCCTGTATCTTACCCCTGGCCCGGGTTTGTTTCGTATGTGTGGGATCTCGAATTATATGTATTGAGGTATATACACTTCAATCCATTATACTTCTGAAACAATATGATTAACCTAAAAAAAATTTAAATAATTATATTTTGTGCAGGAACAATATTCAGAGCACAAACCAGTTATGAAGACAACATAAGTAAGTCAACAAAAGTTGTGCAGGAACAATGTTCTCAACAAAAGTAAGTCAAGCTTCGAAAAACAAAACAGGATCGGGACACAAAGCTAGAATATATAAAAAATGAAGCTACAAATGCTAAAAGCCAACAACAAATACAACTACACTTTGGGATTGGATCGACGGAGTGGTTGAGGAGGAACATCCGGAACAGAAGCACGACCACTCACCACAGAAGGATCGGCCTGAGCCCGCTCCAAAGCAGAATTAAAAGACATTGCAATTTTAGCTTTGGCATCCTGTCTTACCCAGAAAACATAAGCATGGCAGTAGTCAATTTCCGATTGAAGATCTTTAATTTTCTCCTGATCTTTATCAACTTTCTCCTTTTCAGCATTCAATTATTTTAATAGTTCATCAGCTCTTGATTGTACTTTTATCATTTCATCACCTTGAATGTTGAGTTGAGATTGTAAATCCCGAAGCTTAATCGTACTCAAAGCTACATTTTTCTCTGAAGTCTTCAGCTCTTCAGTAATGTTTGCTATTGTATTGTTTACAATATTAAGTTCAGCTCCCGCTATTGTTGCTCGGCTAGCTTCATTCATCTTCTTTTCTAGCACTAAAAATCAGAGTGAATGTTAGCTAAACCATATAATACCATCAATAAAATCACCATATAACTCAACATATACCTCTAACTACAGATTTAAATTCTGCTTCTTTAAGGGTTAAAGTTTTCAGAACTTGTTGATACTTGGATTCCGCTCTATTACGTCTCCAGGTATTCAATTCAATACTATCGGACAACTGTGTTAATTTCTTCTTAACCAGTTCCATATCCATATTTACTTCTCTTGCATGATTGTTCAATTGAATCATCCTACGCTGGAACCTAAACAGAGGTTCCAAGTCTCCTTCTGATCCTATAAATGAAGGGAAGAATTTCAAAAAAAAAAAATAAAAAAAATAAATAAATAAATAAACAAGTACTGGAACGAACCATAGGATCGTACCCAATACAGGTAGATGCTGAACGATAACGAACCATAGGATCGTACCCAATTTAGGTAGATGCTGGAACGATAGCGAACATAGATCGTACCCAATATAGGTAGATGCTGGAACGATCAGTCATAGTACAAATGCAGGAAAAAATTGAATTGAGAAGTAAGGACAAACCTTGATTCTGATCTTGAAGCTTTTCATTTTGATCCTCAAAAAATTTCAGCTGTCGATGTTGCTGTTGTTGTTGTTCTTGTTGTTGTTGAAGCTGTTGTTGAAGATTATTGTTTTGTTGCCTGAGATTTTCAATCTCTTGCTGCAAACTCTCATTCCCACTCTTTGCCTTTGATGTCTCGTTCTTGAGCATCAGTCCCATCATTACGGTTCGAGCTTTATAAAAGTTATACGCTGCAAACGTACAATCGTTACCGGCCTTAAGTTGAGCGAGAACTTGCTGAGGAAACGAGTATGATGAGCCTTCTGCCATGGTCAGAATCTCACTTAAAGAAGAAGGAAGATTGAGCGGGTATGGCTGATCGAAAAAATCGCCTTCGAACCAAGCATCCCGAGCGCTATCTTTCGAAGCCGCACCAATTGAAGCCCGAAGCCTAGCCATGGAGGCATTATCGGACTTCGATGCATCGTGCTGAATGGAGGTATTTAAAAACCCTTTGGATACAAACCATTTAAAGGCTTCATCTTCTTTACCCGCAAGAGTAATTCCCTCATCTTCCTCATTGAAATACCATTGAATGGGAGGATCAGCATCGGGCATTTCATCATCGCTATCATGAGAAGGAGTGGCAGGACGAGCTGATGTCCCGATGGGGGCACTTGATGTATGAATAATATCAGAAGTATTTACATCCCCAGTAGGGTGCGGAGCATCAGGAACGATTGAAGTGGGAACACTAGGGATCGTACTTTCAGCATTAGATACTTCAGAAATTTCATTTCTTTGTTCTTCCACAACAATATTCTCATTTTAAACATTTTCTTCAATAGCAGCAGCTTCGATCAATTTTACTACATTATCTTCCTCAACAGCAACATCGTCTGCTTCCTCTTGAGGCAACCCAGAGAAAACTGTTAGTGTACCACTGCAAGGGGCAGCGTGCATTATTTCAAAGCTAAAGGGAAGAGGAGAAAAAATGTCGAACATATTTGAGGGAGCAGTAGTGTCTGGAACAACTTTAAAAATAGATGAGGGTACGGAAGGCTGATTTGAAGGAAGAATAGGTTCTCGCACGCTAACGGGAACAGCGTTGATAATAACATGCTGTCCCGATACATCTGTTTGGGCCGAACCTTCAGCAGTAGTTATAGGAATAGAACCACTGCACCCCTCAATTGTATTATCTCTAATTTCCCCTTCTTCTGTTTCGGAAGGGTACGATGGTCTTCTCATTTTTCTCTTTTTCTTTGTTTCTTCAGGAAAAACTAACTTATGTTTTCCTTTACCTTCAATTACTTCCTCTTCTTCCACTCTTTGTCTCCCCTCAACAATTTGAATACCAAGACTTCGGCGTGGAGGAGGAGGAGGGGCATCAGCAACAAGATCAGAATCAGGTTCAATCTGAAACACAGACATTTGTCTCATAAGAAATAATTTAACAACAATTCATAACAGTGTTGAAATAAAGAGTAACACAAACCTTATAATCGAACTTGTAGTCCTCAAAATTTTACCGCCAAGGGCAGTAGCTTGGGAATCGATTTCAAAGCACTTGAATTTCATTGGCAGGAATATTACCATAAATCCAAGGACCTTCAATTACGATTGGAGTGCGATACCACTTATAGTCATGATCCTGACGAATTCTTTCCTTTGTGGGAAAATCAAGCTTGGTTTTGGGAACATATTTGATTTTGGGATCATCAATTTCATGTAACAAGGAAAATCCCGAATGACTTTTGCGAGCGGGACTGACACTCCACTTCACATAATTCTTCTTTGAGATGCAATCTCCATATGTGGCATGAAAATTCTCAACAGTATAACCTCTACGTTCTGAAAAATCTGGTACGTAGCAAGAAAGATTAGTCCGCCCTTCACTTCGAAGATAACATTCGTCAAGAATCCGCCACCAATTTCCATTATATTGAGTAATGGATCGGGCCAGTCCATGAGGAGAATTACCTCGAGTTGCAAGGACCTCAAATTGAAAAGGATTCTCTTCTTCGTATAAAGGAATACGAAGTCCGGCCTCTAAAGCACCAGCAGAAATTAATAAACGATTGGGCGAATAGTTAAACTTCTGCATCGCACTTAAAGTTAACACATCGGAATTTGGATCAAAAAATGAGACTTTAAAGTCCTGAATATCATGTCTTATCTTAAAATATTCAATATCCATTGTTCGATAGCTACAAGATGCTTGAGAAAGTTTATTTCTAGAAGTGGGGTTAACATTTGCAGTAGCCTCAGGAACTGGGTTACGAGCAGGCCGAGGCACGGCGTATCTAGAGGAAGAAATTCTGGCAGGTCTTCCAGATTCTTGATGGTCACCAGTAGCATTGGGATTCCTAGACGACATGATGTTTTACCTGGAAAGAAAGTTTTTAAGGATCAATTCAATCATATTAGTGAAAAGAATCAATCATGATTAGACATTTAAAGTAAGATACCCAAAAGAAAATTTTTAACATACCTGAAGGAAGGAGATAAACAATTGCTTGATCAAAGGAAAAGTAAATATATCTGGAGTTAAAAGCTTTTAAAAACGATTGGGATGACGAAAAGTACTTGAAAAAACTCAAGGAAAGCAGAGAGCAGCAACTTTAAGAGGTAAAAGACAGAAGTGAAAAAGACTGCATCGTATTTAAAGCAAAGAATAGAAACCGTCACAATTTGAAAAGGCATTAATTAAAGGCAAAGATTTGATTTCCTCGAAAACCGGAGTAACTGACACAAACGTGATAATAAAAGTTACTGCTTCCGAAAAGTTCGCATAACGTGTGAGAAGAGGTGATGAAAAAGTAGGGAGTAATAATTATTCTTTTACTTTTTTCGAAACTCGGATCGACCGTTAAGATTTTTGGAAAAAGAAAAAGAAGGGGGCAAGATGTTAGGAAATAAAATAGAAGCGACACGTGTAAGACGATTAAGAAAGAAACAGTGAAATTAAGAAGGACGAGAAGTACACAATCAAAGCCATATTAAAGTAGTGGAACAGGACAGAAGTGACAGGCTGAATAAATCTCTGCACGATTGACACGTACGATCGGGAAAGTAATATCACACTGTTCGAAACAGACAGCATTAAATACATACAGAACGGGAAAGGAAGAATAATGATGAGCATGGAGCGGGAAAGTAAGGTAATAATTACTTTACTGACACATATGTTCGGGACGAAGTTGATATTCAAGGAATGAAGAGCACGTGTAAACCATGCAACGAGCGCACCAAAGAGAAAACATGACCTGTTAATCTTATAAGCATCCCGATCGCTAATATAATAAGAAGAACGATAATTGTATCGGGACAAATGGGACCCGCTACTATAACTATAAATAGAAGAGAGCATTCAACGAAGAAGGGGTCGGAAAAAATTAGAAGGAGAAGGGAGGAAAGAAGATTAAGAAGATCAGAAGGAAAAAGGTTATTAGGTACGTACGATGGATGATCCAAAGAGTAGAAGATTCATAATAAAATTTCTTACTTTTAAGAGATGTAGTTGAAATTGTACTTTTGATCATATTATTGGCTTATCCGCCATTGAATTGTAAAAATGTTTATCAAATTGTTATTTTTTAAAATGATTCTATGTATCAGTTCATTTATTAAAATCTTAAGTTAAATATGCAATCTTCAAATCATTGGTTGTTAATGTCAATGGGAAAATTGACATAAACAATTTGGCGCTAGAAACAGGGATTGGGTTAAAGGATTTATCCTACCTGTTCTTTAAAAATGAATTTGATGCTGTATTAAAAACGAAAATGGTGTTCTAGTTGAAAAACAGAGATTTTTACGGTTAATTGCGTATGTTTAAATGTTTGGTCATAAAATATATTTTTAATCTAGTTTCTGTCACTTTATTTTTCTTTAAGTAATCTGTTATAAGAATATTTGGCTAACTTTTAAAAGGTTATTAGAAATCAAGTGGAGAAAGTAAATTACCAGCAAATCCAGAAGCAAAATGTCTCAGGCAGACTCTTCGAATCAAGACAGTAATGATGGACAAACTTTCAGACAAAGGGAAACTGAGACAGATTCAGGGCAACAACAGAGTAGTGTGGGAAATCATTCACCAATCTAAGACCTAACACCAAATGCCTTATCATAAAATCAGTTCTCACATCACGAGAACGCAGGAAATAATGTTAATTATCTTCAAAATCTGATACGGGAAATGGATGAAATAAGGAGAGAACAAAGGATCAATCAGGGTAGAATTGAATTATTAACCAGAGAAAATCAAGTTTTAAAAGATGCAATTCGACGTGATCAGAGGCAGGCTGCAACAAGATCACGAAGTCCAGAAGTAATTTCTGAAAGACGAGCACCCAGAAACGAAAGAGAAAATCAGGATCAGAGGATGGTGTTAGCAGGATCATCATCACGAGCTAGAAGGCAGAGAGAAAATCAGGAAATCCAACGTACACAATGGCAAAAATGTATTGAAGCCATGGAACAAATGAAGGAGGAAATAAAAGGACTGAAAAATAAAGAAGGGGGAAGAATAGAAGAAGTGCTAAAAGAGGCTAGGCGTACACCGCTGGCTCAACGATTAACAAATGTTCCACTACCAAGAGAGTACAACATCCCTGTATTTGAATGTTACGATGGAACAAAGGATCCAACCTCACATTTAAAATATTATAATCGAGCGATGTCACGGTGGGACGGTCATGAAGCAATTATGTGCCGTTGTTTTCCTTCAAGTTTAACAGGTTCAGCATTATTGTGGTACGATAGATTGCCTGAAAGTTCCATTGAGTGTTATTCACAATTAGTGAGGAAATTTCTTGAAGCATACATGTACAATAAACCCGTTGATTCGGGAATAGATAGATTATACTCCCTTATATCATGGCCAGAAGAAACCATAAGATCATATACCGCTCGATGGCATACAGTGTGTCAAGCGATTGGAGATGTTGACTCAAGCACTGCGATAAATCATTACAAATGGGGAATCGCTGACCGGAGATGTCAGCTTTTTATTGAATTCATCGTAATAATCCCAAGACCGAGGGGCAACTCAGAGAAATAATAGAAACATGTGCAAGATTGCAAGATGTCCAGGAACAAGATCCAAGAAGCAATTTACGAAATCAGGAAAGCATGAAAAGGACAAATTAAATTGACGTGTCAATAGAGCAGAAAAGGGAATTTCCTCATAAATCAGAGTCAAAGGAATCGAAGCGCCCACGGCAAGGGGACAATAAGGCATTTGTGCAACGATTTCAAGAAAGAGTGTTTACGAAGCTAAATATCTCATACACCGAATTATTTGATATCATAAAAACTAAACCAGATTTTCAATGGCCATCTTCAAAAGGCAATCAACCTGAGTTTACACAACGATCAAAAAATTATTGTGGTTACCACTGTTATAAAGGCCATGCAACAGAAAACTGTAGGAATTTTATTATCCTGGTACAGAAAATGATAGACGTGGGAGAGTTAAAAGAATATATTCAAAGGACCGAACCAGTAGCTAGACCCGATAAAGGCAAAGCAGTGCATATTCCGTATAATGAACGCACCATTAATGTGATATCCTACTCAGAAAAAAGAGATACTGACGTAAATACTGCAATCAATAAAAAGTTATGTAAAAGGATTCGAAATCATGAAACTTTTAAGGTATCGGGAAGAATAGCAGAATCATGGGAAGATTGGATGGCATCCCCTATAACTTTCTCAGCACGGGAAATAAATCAGGAAATTGAGATGCACAATGATCCATTAGTCCTTACATTACCCATGGCAGGATGGAATGTTAGAAAAATCCTTATGGACGGGGGAAGCTCGTTGAATGTTTTATTTTATAGTTCATTCTGCAAAATGGCATTTACAAAAGATCAATTACTCCCATCCCGATATATGATTTATGGATTCAATGGAATGGCCTCAAGACCAGAAGGAGATATAGACTTGCAAGTATCAGTTGGACCAATCAACATTCTAACAAGATTCAGTGTTGTAGATGCTCCATCTCCGTATAATGCAATCATTGGGAGATGCTGGGTACATCAGTTAAAAGGTGTAATTTCCACTTATCACCAGTATTTGCGATTTCCAACACCACAAGGCGAAATGGAGATCAAAGGGGATCAAGTTGATGCAAAGTTTTGTATAATGGCTGAGGTAAGAATGCATGAAGAACAGGAACAACAACAACAACAAAGGAAGAAAAACCGTAGGACCGAAGAGAAGGAAAATGAAATTAATCAATACTTGAGAAGGAACATTGAACAAAAATCAGCAAATGAATTAGGAGAAAGCAGTAAGAGTCAAGGAAATTCAGCAAATCAGCAACTTGAAGGACTCCCATAGCAATTAAAGGGAATTCCAACTCCAATCGGGAATCCAAAACCAATTTTCACTTCAATAGAAGAAACTAAAATTGTAAAATATTGGAACTTTAGAATGGCCCAAGAGAGTACAGATTGGAACTTTGATGAAAGAAGATGTGGAGCAAAGTTTAATCAAATTACTTCGTGATTTTGTAGATATATTTGCGTGGAAAATGGAGGATATGCCCGGGATAGATCCGAATATTGTACAGCATGAATTACGAATACGACCTGATGCTACACCATTTCGTCAACGGATACGCAAGGTTGCATCGGAATATCACGATCCAGTTGAAAAGGAATTAGCAAAGCTTCTAAGTGCAAGATTCATTCGAGAAGTGCGATATCCAACATGGATTTCTAACATGGTGATCGTTCCGAAAAAGAACGGTGGAGTCAGAATTTGCATAGACTTTACCAATTTAAACAAAGCTTGCCCAAAAGATAGCTATCCACTTCCTAATATTGATCAATTAGTGGACGCTGTAGAAGGTCATGAAGCATTATCTTTTATGGATGGACAATCGGGATATAATCAAATCGCACTTGCAGAAGCCGATCAGGAGCACACTGCGTTCTTTACTCCTCGGGGGCTGTATTGTTATACTAGGATGCCGTTTGGATTAAGGAATGCTGGAGCAACATATCAGCATTTGGTTGATGCAATTTTCAAACCATGGATCGGACAAATATTAGAAGTTTATGTCGATGATATGTTGGTGAAAAGTAAATTATCAATTAACCATTTAAAAGACCTCGCTGAAATTTTTGGTGCATTACGAAAGTACAAGATGAAGATTAACCCAGAGAAATGCACTTTTGGCGTTTCATCGGGGCGTTTCTTGGGTTATTTGGTTACAAAAAATGGAATAGAAGTTGATCCAGCTAAGTGATGTAGTTTTTAAAGTGGTAAATAAAGGTTCGATTCTCGAACTTGTAAAGGTAATGATTTTAGAAAATAATGATTTTAATTAACTCTAGAAAATTTCAGGAGTATGAAAAAGACTAAATAACCTAAAGATGATTTTTGAATAATTTTAAAAGGACCAGGAATCAGGAATCAGGTAATTCTAACAACCTATGTGATTAAT
>JAJJMC010007960.1:915-12671 GCA_023531435.1 Papaver californicum | reverse complement strand
TTATAATTCTTTACTTGTTAAAATTGCATAGTTTCGTAATAGAAAAACGGTTTTCATTCAGTAGTGGTGTTTTTGTTTGATGGGTCATGCTGGGTTGACAACCTTTGATGTCCCATGCTTATGATTTACCTCTACTTGTTTGCATAAAACCTATTTTGGCAATATTTGAGCTTAATTTATTTAAAAGAATTACCCGATTAATCACATAAATTGTTAGAAATAACTGATTCTTGATTCCTGGTTTTTCCCATATATTCTAAAAATCATCTCTAGTTTATTTTCCTGATTTTTATTAGTTTAGATTTAGTCTATTATTTTCTAAAATCATTACCTTCACAAGTTCGAGAATCGAACCTCTTTTTATCACTATATAAAATTACATCAATTTTTGGCGCCGCTGCCGGGGATGCTGGGTTAATGACCTCTGATGTCCCATGCTTATGATTTACCTCTACTTGTTTGCATAAAAACCTATTTTTGGCAATATTTGAGCTTAATTTATTTAAAAGAATTACCCGATTAATCACATAAATTGTTAGAAATAACTGAATCTTGATTCCTGGTTTTCTCCATATTTTCTAAAAAATCATATCTAGTTTATTTTCCTGATTTTTATTAGTTAATATTAAGTCCTATATTTTCTAAAATCATTACCTTCACAAGTTCGAGAATCGAGCCTCTTTTTACCACTATATAAAATCACATCAGTAGATGGTGAAAAGAAGACAGGATAGTAGCCGCTTCTGGGATGGATTTCAACTCTGAAAACGTTTTGTGTTTATAGGAGAAAAGAAACCTTTAGGTTTTCAGATTTCTTGTAAATCAAGTTTTCCCAAGATAAACATTAAAAGAATCCTTTAGAGTTTCAGATTTCTTGTAAAAATATTTTAGTAAAAATAATAGATCATGGTTGATGTCTTTCATATTCGTAGGCCCAATACATAAGTTAGCCCATGTATTGTTTAAGGAGAGATAGGGAAGTTCGTAACATCATATGGAGATTATTCATCTGTGAAGGTTTGCAACTGGGGAAATAGCTAAAGAAAAGACAAGTTGATGGGCTTTAATTGCAAATTCAGCATGCAATCTGTTGGAATCTTGCAACAATGAACATCAGCGTTAGATGTATCAGAATAATATATATAAAGAACTGAATTGAAAACAACTCTACCACGGACAACTACGAGGGCAGAATCACAGGTTCAACAAGTTTTCCTTAACACATTAGTTTGAGGTATACTCGAGAAGAAAAATGCTAAACCCCAACCTGCGAAGATGTGTCCAGGATAAGACAGCCCGATATAGCTTGTATTAGCACAATACAAACTACCCACTCTTGAACATAGCAACATGGAAGGAAGGGCAATAAACACTCAAAAACGCAAAACAAAAACGAGAAGATGGTGAGAAGAAGACAGGATAGTAGCCGCTTCTGGGATGGATTTCAACTCTGAAAACGTTTTTTATTTATAGGAGAAAAAAAACCTTTAGGATTTCGGATTTCTTGTAAATCAAGTTTTCCCAAGATAAACATAAAAAGAATCATTTAGGGTTTCAGATTTCTTGTAAAAATATTTTGGTAAAAATAATAGATCATGGTTGATGTCTTTCACATTCGTAGGCCCAATACATAAGTTATCCCATGTATTGTTTAGGGAGTGAGAGGGAAGTTCGTAACATCAGATGATGATGATTCATCTGTGAAGGTTTGCAATTGGTGAAATAGCTAAAGAAAAGACAAGTTGCTGGGATTTAATTTCAAATTCAGCATGCAATCTTGGAATCTCGCAACAATGAACATCAGCGTTAGATGTATCAGAATAATATATATAAAGAACTGAATTGAAAACAACTCTACCACGGACAACTACGAGTGCAGAATCACAGGTTCAACAAGTTGTCCTTAACATATTAGTTCACGGGTATACTCGAGAAGAGCAAGACTAAACCCCAACTTGCGAAGATGTGCCCAGGATAAGAATGCCCGATATAACTTGTATTAGCACAATACAAACTACCCACTTTTGAACTTAGCAACAGGGAAGGAAGGGAAATAAACACTAAAAAGCGCAAAACAATGCGAGAAGATGGTGAAAAGAAGACAGGATAGTAGCCGCTTCTGGGATGGATTTCAACTCTGAAAACGTTTTGTATTTATAGGAGAAAAGAAACCTTTAGGTTTTCGGATTTCTTGTAAATCAAGTTTTCCCAAGATAAACATAAAAAGAATCATTTAGGGTTTCATATTTCATGTAAAAATATATTGGTAAAAATAATAGATCATGGTTGATGTCTTTTACATTCGTAGGCCCAATACATAAGTTAGCCCATGTACTGTTTAGGGAGAGAGAGGAAAGTTTTTAACATCAGATGGAGATGATTCATCTGTGAAGGTTTGCAATTGGTGAAATAGCTAAAGAAAAGACAAGTTGCTGGGCTTTGATTGCAAATTCAGCATGTAATCTGTTGGAATCTTGCAACAATGAACATCAACGTTAGACGTATCAGAATAATATATATAAAGAACTGAATTGAAAACAACTCTACCACAGACAACTACGAGGGCAGAATCACAGGTTCAACAAATTGTCCTTAACACATTAGTTCGCGGGTATACTCGGGAAGAACAATGCTAAACCCCAACGTGCAAGAATGTTTCCAGGATAAGACTGTCCGATATAGCTTGTATTAGCACAATACAAGCTACCCACTCTTGAACTTAGCAACATGGAAGGAAGGGAAATAAACACTCAAAAGCGCAAAACAAAGTGAGAAGATGGTGAAAAGAAGACATGATAGTAGCCGTTTCTGGGATGGATTTCAAATCTGAAAAACTTTTTGTATTTATAGGAGAAAAGAAACCTTTAGGGTTTCGGATTTCTTGTAAATCAAGTTTTCCTAAGATAAACATAAAAAGAATCATTTAGGGTTTCGGATTTCTTGTAAAAATATATTGGTAAAAATAGTAGATCATGGTTGATGTCTTTCACATTCGTAGGCCCAATACATAAGTTAGCCCATGTATTATTTAGGGAGAGAGAGGGAAGTTTGTAACATCAGATGGAGATGATTCATCGGTGAAGGTTTGCAATTGGTGAAATAGCTAAAGAAAAGACAAGTTGCTGGGCTTTGATTGCAAATTCAGCATGTAATCTGTTGGAATCTTGCAACAATGAACAACAACGTTAGATGTATCATAATAATATATATAAATAACCAAATTGAAAACAACTCTACCATGGACAACTACGAGGGCAGAATCACAGGTCAACAAGTTTTCCTTAACACATTTGTTCGCGGGTATACTCGAGAAGAGAAATGCTAAACCCTAACGTGCGAAGATGTGTCCAGGATAAGAATGCCCGATATAGCTTGTATTAGCACAATACAAACTACCCACTCTTGAACTTAGCAACATGGAAGGAAGGGAAATAAACAGTCAAAAGCGCAAAACAAAGCGAGAAGATGGTGAAAAGAAGACAGGATAATAGCCGCTTCTGGGATGGATTTCAACTCTGAAAACGTTTTGTATTTATAGGAGAAAAGAAACCTTTAGGTTTTTCGGATTTCTTGTAAATCAAGTTTACCCAAGATAAACATAAAAAGAATCATTTAGGGTTTCATATTTCTTGTAAAAATATTTTGGTAAAAATAATAGATCATGGTTGATGTCTTTTACATTCGTAGGCCCAATACATAAGTTAGCCCATGTATTGTTTAGGGAGAGAGAGGGAAGTTTTTAACATCAGATGGAGATGATTCATCTGTGAAGGTGTGCAATTGGTGAAATAGCTAAAGAAAAGACAAGTTGCTGGGATTTAATTGCAAATTAAGCATGCAATCTGTTAGAATCTTGCAACAATGAACAACAACGTTAGATGTATCAGAATAATATATATAAAGAACTGAATTGAAAACAACTCTACCACGGACAACTACGAAGGCAGAATCACAGGTTCAACAAGTTGTCCTTAACATATTAGTTCGCGGGTATACTCGAGAAGAGCAATGCTAAAACCCAACGTACGAAGATGTGTCCAGGATAAGACTGCCCGATATAGCTTGTATTAGCACAATACAAACTACCCACTCTTTAACTTAGCAACAGGGAAGGAAGGGAAATAAACACTCAAAAGCTTAAAAACAAAGCGAGAAGATGGTGAAAAGAAGACAGGATAATAGCCGTTTCTGGGATGGATTTCAAATCTGAAAAACGTTTTGTATTTATAGGAGAAAAGAAACCTTTAGGGTTTCGGATTTCTTGTAAATCAAGTTTTCCTAAGATAAACATAAAAAGAATCATTTAGGGTTTCGGATTTCTTGTAAAAATATTTTGGTAAAAATAATAGATCATGGTTGATGTCATTCACATTCGTAGGCCCAATACATAAGTTAGCCCATGTTTTATTTAGGGAGAGAGAGGGAAGTTTGTAACATCAGATGGAGATGATTCATCTGTGAAGGTTTGCAATTGGTGAAATAGCTAAAGAAAAGACAAGTTGCTGGGCTTTGATTGCAAATTCAGCATGCAATCTGTTGGAATCTTGCAACAATGAACAACAACGTTAGATGTATCATAATAATATATATAAAGAACCAAATTGAAAACAACTCTACCACGGACAACTATGAGGGCAGAATCACAGGTTCAACAAGTTGTCCTTAACACATTAGTTCGCAGGTATACTCGAGAAGAGCAATGCTAAACCCCAACGTGCGAAGATGTGTCCTTGATAAGACTGCCCGATATAGCTTTTATTAGCACAATACAAACTACCCACTCTTGAACTTAGCAACAGGGAAGGATGGGAAATAAACAGTCAAAAGCGCAAAACAAAGCAAGAAGATGGTGAAAAGAAGACATGATAGTAGCCACTTCTGGGATGGATTTTAACTCTCAAAACGTTTTGTATTTATAGGAGAAAAGAAACCTTTAGGGTTTCAGATTTCTTGTAAATCAAGTTTTCCTAAGATAAACATAAAAAAATCCTTTAGGGTTTCGGATTTCTTGTAAAAATATTTTGGTAAAAATAATAGATCATGGTTGATATCTTTCGCATTCGTAGTCCCAATACATAAGTTAGCCATGTATTGTTTAGGGAGAAAGAGGGAAGTTCGTAATATCAGATGGAGATGATTCATCTATGACGGTTTGCAATTGGTGAAATAGCTAAATAAGACAAGTTGCTGGGCTTTAATTGCAAATTCAGCATGCAATCTGTTGGAATCTTGCACAATGAACATCAGCGTTAGATGTATCAGAATAATATATTAAGAACTGAATTGAAAATAACTCTACCACGGACAACTACGAGGGCAGAATCTTAGGTTCAACAAGTTGTCCTTAACACATTAGTTCGCGGGTATACTCGAGAAGAGCAATGCTAAACCCCAACGTGCGAAGATGTGTCCAGGATAAGAATGCCCGATATAGCTTGTATTAGCACAATACAAACTACCCACCCTTGAACTTAGCAACAAGGAAGGAAGGGAAATAAACACTCAAAAGCGCAAAACAAAGCGAGAAGATGGTGAAAAGAAGACAGGATAATAGCCGCTTCTGGTATGATTTCAACTCTGAAAACGTTTTGTATTGGAGAAAAGAAACCTTTAGAGTTTCAGATTTCTCGTAAATTAAATTTTCCCAAGATAAACATAAAAAGAATCCTTTAGGGTTTCAGATTTCTCGTAAAAATATTTTGGTAAGAATTATAGATCATGGTTGATGTCTTTCACATTCGTAGGCCCAATACAGAAGTTAGTCCGTGTATTGTTTAGGGAGAGAGAGGGAAGTTCGTAACATCAGATTGAGATGATTTATCTGTGAAGGTTTGCAATTGGTGAAAATAGCTAAAGAAAAGACAAGTCTCTGGGCTTTAATTGCAAATTCAGCATGCAATATGTTGGAATCTTGCAACAATGAACATGAGCATTAGATGTATCAGAATAATATATATAAAGAACTGAATTGAAAACAACTCTACCACGGACAACTACGAGGGAAGAATCACAGATTCAACAAGTTGTCCTTAACACATTAGTTCGCGGGTATACTCAAGAAGGGTAATGCTAAACCCCAACGTGCAAGAATTTTTCAGGATAAGACTGTCCGATATAGATTGTACAAACAATTTTTCAGGTAGACTGTTCGATCATGGTTGATGTCTTTCACATTCGTAGGCCCAATACATAAGTTAGCCCATGTATTGTTCAGGGAGAGAGAGGGAAGTTCGTAATATCAGATGGAGATGATTCATATGTGAAGGTTTGCAATTGGTGAAATATCTAAAGAAAAGACAAGTTGTTGGGCTTTAATTGCAAATTCAGCATGCAATCTTTTGGAATCTTGCAACAATGAACAACAACAATAGATGTATCATAATAATATATATAATGAATTAAATTGAAAACAACTCTACCACAGACAACTACGAGGTCAGAATCACAGGCTCAACAAGTTGTCCTTAACACATAAGTTCGCGGGTATACTCGAGAAGAGCAATGCTAAACCCCAACGTGCAAGAATGTTTCCAGGATAAAACTGTCCGATATAGCTTATATTAGCACAATACAAACTACCCACTCTTAAATTTAGCAACATGGAAGGAAGGGAAATAAACACTCAAAAGCGCAAAACAAACAAAAAGATGGTGAACAGAAGGCAGGATAGTAGCCGCTTCTGGGATGGATTTCAAATCTGAAAAACGTTTTGTATTTATAGGAGAAAACAAACCTTTAGGGTTTCAGATTTCTTGTAAATCAAGTTTTCCCAAGATAAACATAAAAAGAATCATTTAGGGTTTCGGATTTCTTGTAAAAATATTTTGGTAAAAATAATAGATCATAGTTGATGTCTTTCACATTCGTAGGACCAATACATAAGTTATCCCATGTATTGTTTAGGGATTGAGAGGGAAGTTCGTAATATCATATGGAGACGATTTTTCTGTGATGGTTTGCAATTGGTGAAATATCTAAAGAAAAGACAAGTTGCTGGGCCTTAATTGCAAATTCAGCATGCAATCTTTTGGAATCTTGCAACAATGAACAACAACAATATATATATCAGAATAATATATATAAAGAATTGAATTGAAAACAACTCTACCACGGACAACTACGAGGGCAGAATCACAGGCTCAACAAGTTGTCTTTAACTCATTAATTCGCGGGTATACTCGAGAAGAGCAATGCTAAACCCCAACGTGCAAAGATGTGTCCAGGATAAGACTGCCCGATATAGCTTGTATTAGCAAAATACAAACTACCCACTCTTGAACTTAGCAACATGGAAGGAAGGGAAATAAACACTCAAAAGAGCAAAACAAAGCGAGAAGATGGTGAAAAGAAGACATGATAGTAGCCGCTTTTGGAATGGATTTCAACTCTGAAAACGTTTTGTATTTATAGGAGAAAAGAAACCTTTAGGGTTTCGGATTTCTTGTAAATAAAGTTTTCCAAAGATAAACATAAAAAGAATCCTTTAGGGTTTCGTATTTCTTGTAAAAATATTTTGATAAAAATAATAGATCATGGTTGATGTCTTTCACATTCGTAGACCCAATACATAAGTTAGCCCATGTATTATTCAGGGAGAGAGGGAAGTTCATAACATCAGATGGAGATGATTCATCTGTGAAGGTTTGCAATTGGTGAAATATCTAAATAAAAGACAAGTTATTGGGCTTTAATTGCAAAAACAGCATGCAATCTTTTGGAATCTTGCAACAATGAACAACAACAATAGATGTATCAGAATAATATATATAAAGAATTGAATTGAAAACAACTCTACCACAGGCAACTACGAGGTCAGAATCACAGGCCCAACAAGTTTTCCTTAACACATAAGTTCGCGGGTATACTCGAGAAGAGCAATGTTAAACCCCAACGTGCAAGAATGTTTCCAGGATAAGACTGTCCGATATAGCTTGTATTAGCACAACACAAACTACCCACTCTTGACTTAGCAACATGGAAGGAAGGGAAATAAACACTCAAAAGTGCAAAACAAAGCGAGAAGATGGTGAAAAGAAGACATGATAGTAGCCGCTTCTGGGATGGATTTCAAATCTGAAAAACATTTTGTATTTATAGGAGAAAAGAAACCTTTAGGGTTTCAGATTTCTTGTAAATCAAGTTTTCCCAAGATAAACATAAAAAGAATCCTTTAGGGTTTCAGATTTCTTGTAAAAATATTTTGGTAAAAATAATAGATCATGGTTGATGTCTTTCACATTTGTAGGCCCAATACAGAAGTTAGCCCATGTATTGTTTAGGGATTGAGAGGGAAGTTCGTAATATCAGATGGAGATGATTCATATGTGAAGGTTTGCAATTGGTGAAATATCTAAAGAAAAGACAAGTTGTTGGGCTTTAATTGCAAATTCAGCATTCAATCTTTTGGAATCTTGCAACAATGAACAACAACAATAGATGTATCAGAATAATATATATAATGAATTGAATTGAAAATAACTCTACCACAGACAACTACGAGGGCAGAATCACAGGTTCAACAAGTTGTCCTTAACACATTAGTTCGTGGGTATACTCGAGAAGATCAATGCTAAACCCCATCGTGCGAAGATGTCTCCAGGATAAGACTTCCCGATATAGCTTGTATTAGCACAATACAAACTACCCACTCTTAACTTAGCAACAGGGAAGGAAGGGAATAAAAATTCAAAAGCGCAAAACAAAGCGAGAAGATGGTGAAAAGAAGATAGGATAGTAGCCGCGTCTCGGATGGATACTCTGAAAACGTTTTGTATTTATAAGAGAAAAGAAACCTTTAGGGTTTCGGATTTCTTGTAAATCAAGTTTTCCCAAGATAAACATAAAAAGAATCCTTTAGGGTTTCAGATTTCTTGTAAAAACATTTTGGTAATAATAATAGATCATGGTTGATGTCTTTCACATTCGTAGGCCCAATACATAAGTTAGCCCATGTATTGTTTAGGGAGAGAGAGGGAAGTTCGTAACATCAGATGGAGATGATTCATCTGTGAAGGTTTGCAATTGGTGAAATAGCTAAAAAAAGACAAGTTGCTGGGTTTTAATTGTAAATTCAGCATGCAATCTTTTGAAATCTTGCAACAATGAACATCAGCGTTAGATGTATCAGAATAATATATATAAAGAAATGAATTGAAAACAACTCTACCACGGACAGCTACGAGGGAAGAATTACAGGTTCAACAAGTTGTCCTTAACACATTAGTTCGCGAGTATACTCGAAAAGAGTAATGCTAAACCCCAACGTGCAAAGATGTGTCCAGGATAAGACTGCCCGATATAGCTTGTATTAGCACAATACAAACTACCCACTCTTGAACTTAGCAACAGGGAAGGAAGGGAAATAAACACTCAAAAGAGCAAAACAAAGCGAAAAGATGGTGAAAAGAAGACATAATAGTAGCCGCTTCTGGGATGGATTTCAACTCTGAAAACGTTTTGTATTTATAGGAGAAAAGAAACCTTTTGGGTTTCAGATTTCTTGTAAATCAAGTTTTCCCAAGATAAACATAAAAAGAATCCTTTAGGGTTTCAGATTTCTTGTAAAAATATTTTGATAAAAATAATAGATCATGGTTGATGTCTTTCACATTCGTAGGACATATACATAAGTTAGCCCATGTCTTGTTCAGGGAGAGAGAGGGAAGTTCGTAACATCAGATGGAGATGATTCATCTGTGAAGGTTTGCAATTGGTGAAATAGCTAAAAAAAGACAAGTTGCTGGGTTTTAATTGCAAATTCAGCATGCAATCTGTTGGAATCTTGCAACAATGAACAACAACAATAGATGTATCAGAATAACATATATAATGAATTGAATTGAAAACAACTCTACCACAGACAACTACGAGGGAAGAATCACAGGTTCAACAAGTTGTCCTTAACACATTAGTTCGCGGGTATACTCGAGAAGAGCAATGCTAAACCCAATCGTGCGAAGATGTCTCCAGGATAAGACTTCCCGATATAGCTTGTATTAGCACAATACAAACTACCCACTCTTGAACTTAGCAACATGGAAGGGAGGGGAATAAAAATTCAAAAGCGCAAAAAAAAGCGAGAAGATGGTGAAAAGAAGACAGGATAGTAGCCCCGTCTGGGATGGATTTCAACTCTGAAAACATTTTGTATTTATAGGAGAAAAGAAACCTTTAGGGTTTCAGATTTCTTGTAAATCAAGTTTTCCCAAGATAAACATAAAAAGAATCCTTTAGGGTTTCAGATTTCTTCTAAAAATATTTTGGTAATAATAATAGATCATGGTTGTTATCTTTCACATTCGTAGGCCCAATACATAAGTTAGCCCATGTATTGTTCAGGGAGAGAGAGGGAAGTTCGTAACATAAGATGGAGATGATTCATCTGTGAAGGTTTGCAATTGGTGAAATATCTAAATAAAAGACAAGTTGTTGGGCTTTAATTGCAAATTCAGCATGCAATCTGTTTGAATCTTGCAACTATAAACATCAGTATTAGATGTATCAGAATAATATATATAAAAAATGAATTGAAAATAACTCTACCACGGACAGCTACGAGGGAAGAATCACAGGTTCAACAAGTTGTCTTTAACACATTAGTTCGCGGGTAAACTCGAGAAGAGCAATGCTAAACCCCAACGTGCAAAGATGTGTCCAGGATAAGACTGCCCGATATAGCTTGTATTAGCACAATACAAACTACCCACTCTTGAACTTAGCAACAGGGAAGGAAGGGAAATAAACACTAAAAGAGCAAAACAAAGCGAAAAGATGGTGAAGAGAAGACATGATAGTAGCCGCTTTTGGGATGGATTTCAACTCTGAAAACGTTTTGTATTTATAGGAGAAAAAAAACCTTTGGGGTTTCGGATTTCTTGTAAATCAAGTTTTCCCAAAACTTAAAAAGAATCCTTTAGGGTTTCATATTTCTTTTAAAAATATTTTGATAAAAATAATAAATCATGGTTGATGTCTTTCACATTCGTAGGCCCAATACATAAGTTAGTCCATGTATTATTTAGGGAGAGAGAGGGAAGTTCATAACATCAGATAAAGATGATTCATCTGTGAAGGTTTACAATTTGTGAAATAGCTATAGAAAAGACAAGTTGCTGGGCTTTAATTGTAAATTCTGCATGGAATCTGTTGGAATCTTGCAACAATGAACAATAGCGTTAGATGTATCAGAATAATATATATAAATAACTAAATTGAAAACAACTCTACCACGGAAAACTACGAGGGCAAAATCACAGGTTCAACAAGTTGTCCTTAACACATTAGTTCGCGGGTATACTCGGGAAGAGCAATGCTAAACCCCAATGTACGAAGATGTGTCCAGGATAAGACTGCCCGATATAGCTTGTATTAGCACAATAAAAACTACCCACTCTTGAACTTAGCAACAGGTAAGGAAGGGAAATAAACACTCAAAAGCGAAAAACAAAGCGAGAAGATGGTGAAAAAGAAGACAAGATAGTAACCGCTTCTGGGATGGATTTCAACTCTGAAAACGTTTTGTATTTATAGGAGAAAAGAAACCCTTAGGGTTTCGTATTTCTTGTAAATCAAGTTTTCCCAAGATAAACATAAAAAGAATCCTTTAGGGTTTTAGATTTCTTGTAAAAATATTTTGGTAATAATAATAGATCATGGTTGATGTCTTTCACATTCGTAGGCCCAATAAATAAGTTAGCCCATGTATTGTTTAGGGAGAGAGAGGGAAGTTCGTAACATCAGATGGAGATGATTCATCT
>JAJJMC010007948.1:1065604-1111774 GCA_023531435.1 Papaver californicum | reverse complement strand
ACTATTTAATTGTTTGGTTTTGTATTTTCTATATTAATGGTATGTGGGCTCACCTTTGAAGTGAAAATTAGGGTTTTGTTGGTTTTTGAGGATGTTAAGTCTCCTAATTGGATAAGGATCAAAAGGAGGTGGAAGAGTTTAATGAGATTAGGTTTCCTAATTGGATAAGGATCAAGAGGAGGTTACCAAAGCCTATATAAATGGGAGCCTAGATGCAATTTTCTACACAACTTCTCACAGATAGAAAACTAGGGTTTAGTTTTACTTTTCAAAAACAGTTTATGATTTTCTTTAATATGTTAATATCTTTTTAGAAAGCTATGTCTAGCTAAACCCAACCTCTGGGACAATGGAGGAAGCCATATTTCATGAATGAATGGTAAGTTTTTTTGATTCTTAATGACTTTTGGATTGATTTTAATTGATTTATGATTTTTCTTAACTAGTTGTGATTTTTTTTGATGGTGTATGCTAGGACTTAAGAGCTTTTGATGCATCATGCTTGTGATTTACATTTAATGTTTTAGAAATCTACTTTTGACAAAGAAACAGAGTCAACAAAAGAGCTATAATTATTAAAGAATCATTGTAGAAATTATTCAGAAGTGATTTTGGTGGAATCCTGAGTTCCAGTTCTTCCAAATATTGTGAAAAACTTTTACTTATTTTCTAGTTTAAATCAAAATTAGGTCCAAAACGAATCTTCACAAGTCTCAGCGAACGAACTATTTTTACCATTTTTCTAAAACGATCAAGTTTTTGGCGCCCGCTGTCGGTGACTTGTTTTTAGATTTGTTTTTAATTTTTTTTTTTTAGGTTAGTTAGTTTAGTTAGATTTTTATTTTTATTTTTTATTTGTTCTATTTTACATTTTTGGGTATTTTTCTTTATATTACATGTTTTGGATCAAAAATAAATTGGAGCCAAAGATTATATTGATTGATTAAATAGTTGGAGTCAAAGATAAATCGAAAAGAACAGAAAAAGAAGACAAATTTATTTTATTTTTTTAGTTAATTTTAATTTTTTGATTCTTAGGGTTTTATTTGTTTCTGTTTTTAGAAAATTGTATTAAGAAATCTTTTATTATTTTTGGACTTTGGACTTTTTTTTTGGGACTTTTGGACTTTTTTTTTTAAAACCTTACGGAAGGGTATTATTGAATATAAACTGCAACAAGGAAGGACGACAATTACGATATTGTCTCTGCCCCTCGGGTTCGTACACTGACATAGGAGTCGGTAGCCTGAGTCGACTTCAACGGTTCATCGCCCGTATGGAACTGGAGGTAAGACTCAACCACCCACGAATCCCCTGTTAGTGGGTTTTCTGGACACCTTCGTGTGCATATATGCTAAGGACCTGAATACGGATTTACTTTTCTAGTAAAGGGAAAGAACTGGCCATACACGATAAGTACTCGGATTTCATCACCTTTTCCTTCTTGCCCGCTTTAGGAACACTTTACCAAACGCGGTCCTAAGCCTTAAAATTTGACTAGAAAGAGACCGATAGGGTAACGAGCTTATTGGAAAGTCATTCAAAAGGAATGTATTGTTACTCTGTTAGCCCAACTCAAAGTTCAGGAAGATTATTTTAAGTAGAATCGAGCCGCCTTGTAACCCAAGGAAACGTTGCCATAGAGACAGGGTTATCAAAGCTCCTTAGAGCTTATCCTGTTTCTATTCGACTTAATCTAATTTAGATCATTCTAAGAGGTTTGCTAAAACTGTAACTAGTTGCATTTTGGAAGAATAAAATTTGGTCTAGAAACAATCTAAGTGGAGCCATCATGATTTTTATTTGATAGATTCAATAGGTTTGATTTGGTTGAGTCATCCTTGCTTGTGATTGTTTAGAATTCCCTTCCAATTAGGATTTTTTTTTATTTTTTTTTAGTGTATGCCAAGACATCTCGAAATCATCACTGAGCGAGTTTGGGAAAGAGACACTCTAGGTCGTTTGATTAGTGACAAACCTAGTAGTTCTTTCCCTGGAAACGAGGACCTCAAAGACTCTTCTTTTGAGGGCCCTTTTTTTGGAAATTTCAATTTTGAGAACTTGATACTGTGTGAAGAAATTACTCCTAGTCCTTTGATAGCGCCAATAATGGCAACTTTAAAAGCTTTGTTGAACCCGACTAGGACTTCTCGTCAATCATGTATCAAGTTAGCTGAAACTGAAGCAAACTATGAGTTAAAACCTGAGACCATACAGATGCTCCCAATCTTCTTAGGGAAAGAAAATGAAAACCCCTATTTCCATGTTAGATATTTCGAGGAAATATGTAGTACCATCAGGATTAAGGACCTAGATGATGAAGTATTGAAACTTAGATTGTTTCCGTTTTCACTAAGAGACAAAACCAAATCTTGGCTATATAGTTTGACTTCTGAGTCCATTGAAACCTATGAACAACTTACATCTGCCTTTCTCCAAAAGTTTTTCCCTAGGCACAAAACATCATCTATTAGGGAGCAGATTTCCACATTTTCTCGACAAGAGGGAGAATATTTATATAGGTATTTGGAAAGGTTCAATAACTTATTATCACAATGTCCTCATCATGGTTTAGAAAAAATAAGGCTAGTTCAGATCATCTACGAGGGTTTAGATTATTCAACAACAACCATGGTTGAATCTCTATGCACAAGTGTGTTTGAAAATAAAACTGTCGATGGTGCAATGACATTTTTGAATGAAATCACCGAAAAAACCCAGCAATGGGAAAATAGTAGGGAGCCCCAGAAAATAATTCTTCTAAGTAGAGGAAATGTCAATAGGGTAGAAGGATCTTTTGAATCAGATGCCAAAATAACAGATACATCAACAAGGTTAGAAACTTTAGAAATGAGTCAACCTAGTTGTGGAATTGAGGCCAAGTCATTTTGGGAAGGAAATAATGTTGAAGAGCAATCCCATGTTGTTTATAGTAACACTAGATTTGATAACCATCAGAAGATTATCCCTTATTCAGAAACCTATAACCCTGGTTGGAGAAACCATCCTAACCTTTCTTGGTCTAAGGGCCAGAGTCAAGGTCAGTCTAGTAATTCATAGGTTCCCACTGGTTTTGGATATACTAAGAATCCTTCAGGACCGACACACAATTTTAGAATCCAATAGATAAGACGATCATGAGTTTAGCAGAGTCTCTCGCGTTATTAACTCAGGACACTAAAGATTTTCGGCAGTCATTCAACCAAAGTTTACAAGAAAATCAAAAGATTGTCCAGGCTAACAGTCGGAATATTTCCAATTTAGAAACCCAGGTTGGTCAAATCGCTGATTTTTGAGACAAAGAGAAAAAAGTAAGTTTCCTAGTCAGACCCAACCCAATTTTAGAGGAGTTCATGAAGTATCTTATAGTGAGAAATCACCAAATCATGTGAATGCAATTAGAACCCTTAGGAATGGTAAAGTGGTAGACAACAAGGTAACCATGCCTGATAGTGAACATACTGTAGTTCACCCTTCTGAGCCAGTAGCTGAAGAGACTTGTGAAGTCTCTAAAGAACCCGATGCAGTTCCTTATAAGCCAGATTTTGTGCCAGATCCCCGTTCCCACAACTGTTAGCACCAACAAAGAAGGAATCCAACTTTAACGACATATTGGAGGTTTTTAATCAAGTCACTATCAACCTTCCATTATTAGATGCAATTAGGAAGATTCCTACTTTTGCCAAGTTCCTTAAGGATATGTGTGTGCGAAAGCGAAAGCTTACTTTACCAAAGAAAACCTTTTTAGATAGTCATGTGAGTTCAATTATCCAGAACAATACAACTTCTAAGTACAAAGACCCAGGGTCCCCAACCATTTCTTGCACAATAGGTAACTACCGTGTTGAGAAAACGTTACTTAACTTAGGAGCCAGTGTGAACTTACTTTCGTACCATGTGTACCTCCAATTTGGACTTGGTGATTTAAAACCTACTCAGATAACACTCCAGTTAGCTGATAGGTCTGTGAAAATTCCTCGTGGTGTCATAGAATATGTTCTTATTGAGGTCGATAAGTTTATTTATCCAGTAGATTTTTTTTTCCTTGATACCCAACCTGTCCATGGCCCAGAGAATCAGATACCTGTGATATTCTGTCTCCCGTTTTTAGCTACATTTAATGTGATCATTAACTGTCGAAATGGTATTATGAACTTATCTTTTGGTAATATGACTATTGAGTTGAATATTTTTAATATTAATAACCAACCACCTGAGCTAGATGACACGTGCATTGAAGAGCTGGACATGATAGGAACAATAGTTCATGAGTCATCACCAAACACTTCGTTAGAAGACCCATTAGAGGAATGCCTAGCCCACTTTAGATTTGATGTTGACGATGATAGTGTTATTAATAAGGTGAATACTTTATTAGATTTATTTTTAGGTTTTTATTTTTGTTTTTAGTATTATTTTTACTTTGTTCCATTTTAGGTTTCTTTGGGTATTTCTCTTTTTGCTACAGGTTTGGATCTTGGATTGAAAGGAAATAAAGCAAAAACTTTGGTGATTAAAGACTTGAAGTTAAAATTAAGGACTTGGAGTTAAAAGTTAAAGCTTCAAGAACGGAGATAAGATAAAGACTTTTATTTTTAATTAGGTTTATTTTCTTTAGATTTTATTTGTTTAGAAAATTGTATTAGGAATTTTTATTATTTCTATAATTTTTCTTTTATTTTTGGACACTTTTTGGACATTATTTTTGGGACTTTGGACATATTATTATTTTTAAACCCTACAGAAGGGTAATTTAAATATAAACTGTTACAGGGAAGGAAGACAATTAAGATATTGTCTCGGCCCCTTGGGTTTGTACACTGATACAGGAGTCAGTAGCCCGAGTCGACTACAACTGATTCATCCCCCGTCTGGTACGGGAGGTAAGACTCGATCAACCCACGAATCCCCTGCAAGTGGGTTTACTGTATTCATTCGTATGCATATATGTTGAGGAACTTAAAAAGGATTTAATTTTCTAGTAAAGGGAAAGAACTAGCCATATAAGATAAGGACTCGGATTTCATCACCGTTTCCTTCTTGCCCGCTTTAGGAACACGTTACCAAACGCGAACCTAAACCTTAAAAATTTGACTAGAAAGAGACCGATAAGGTAACGAGCTTATATGAAACTCGTTCAAAAGGACTGTACTGGTTACTTTATTAGCCTAACTCGAAGTTCAGGAAGATTATTTTAAGTTGATTAGAGCCGCCTTGTAACCCAGGGAAAAGTGCCAAAGAGATAGGGTTATCAAAGCTCCTTAGAGATTATCCCGTTTCTCTTCGACTTAATCTAATTCGGATCGTTCTAAGAGGTTTGTTAAAATTGTAACTAGTTTCCTTTTGAAAGAACAGAAGCTGGTCTAGAAACAATCTAAATGGAGCCATCATGCTTTTTTTTTGCTAGATTTAATAGGTTTGATTTGGTTGAGTCATCCTTGCTTGTGATTGTTTAGAATTTCCTTCCGTTTATGATTTATTTTTTAGTTTTTATTTAGTGTATGCCAAGACCGTTCTCTAAGCGGACTTGGAAAAGAGACGCTCTAGGTCGTTTAATTAGTGACAAACCTAGTAGTTCTGTCCCTGGAAACGAGAACCTCGAAGACTCTTCTTTTGAGGGCCTTGTTTTTGATTTTGAAAAGTTGACTTTGTGTGAAGATGTTACTCCTTTGATATTGCCAGCGATGGCAACTTTAAAAGCTTTGTTGAACCCGACTAGGAATTCTCGCCCATCATGTATCAAGTTAGCTGAAACTCAAGCAAACTATGAGTTGAAACCTGGGACCATACATATGCTCCCACTCTTCTTAGGGAAAGAAAATGAAAACCCTTACTTTCACATTAGGGATTTTGAAGAAATATGTAGTACCCTAAGAATTCACAACATGTCTGATGAAGCTTTGAAACTTAGGTTATTTCATTTTTCCCTGAGAGACAAGGCCAAATCTTGGTTATATAGTTTGCCATCTGAATCCATCGAGACATATGAAGAACTTACCGCTGCCTTTTTATCTAATTTTTTCCCTAGGAACAAAATATCATCTCTTAGGCAACAAATTTCTATATTTGGGCAACAAGAAGGGGAATCTTTGTATAAGTACTTGGAAAGGTTCAACGAATTAGTAACACAATGTCCCAACACGGTTTAGAAGAACAAAGACTAGTCCAGATCCTTTATGAAGGGATAGATTATCCAACAACGATCATGGTTGAGTCATTGTGTTCAGGGAATTTAGATACTAAAACTATTAATGAGGCAATGGTATTTTTGCATGAAATTACCGAAAAGACCCATCAATGGGAATGTAGTAAAGAACCCCAGAGAAAAATTCTACCGAGCAGAGGTAATGTCAATAGGATAGATGGAATTCTTGAATCAGATGCCAAATTTGCAGCTATAGCAAAAAGGTTAGAAGACTTAGAATTAAGTCAATCTAGTCGTGGAATAGAACCCAAGTCATATTGGGAAGGACAGACTGTTGAAGAGCAAGTCCATGCTCTTGATAATAAAACTAGATATGATAACCGTCAGAAGTTTGATCCATATTCAGAAACCTATAACCCTGGTTGGAGAAACCATCCAAATTTTTCTTGGTCTAAGGGCCAAAATCAAGGTCAGGCTAATAACCCTCAGGTTCCACCAGTTTTTGGTTATACTAAGAATTCTTCTGGTCCGACACAATTTCAGAGCCCTTCAGATAATAAGATCATGAGTTTATGAGAGTCTCTTATCTTTTTATCTCATAACACTGCTGAGTTTCAGAAATCGGTTAAACAAAGTTTTGAAGACAATAAAAAGATGGTCCAGGCTAACTCTCAGGCTATTTACGATTTACAAACCCAGTTTAGTCAGTTGAGTGAGTCTTTGAGAGAAAAGGGAAACTTCCCTAGTCAACCACAACCCAACCCTAGAGGAGTTCATGAGTTATCTTCTGACCATGTGAATTCAATTAAAACCCTTATGAGTGGTAGAGTAGTGGACAATAAGGTAACCTTGCCCGATAGTGAACATGTTGTAGTTCACCCTTCTGAGCTTATAGTTGAAGAGACTGATAAAGTCTCTAAAAATTCCAATGCGGTTCCCGCTGAACCCGATTTTATGCCCAAAGCCCCATTCCCACAACTTATAATACCAACTAGGAAGGAATCCAACTTTAATGATATATTGAAGGTTTTTAAGCAAGTCACGATCAACATTCCATTATTAGATGCAATTAGGCAGATTCCTACTTATTCCAAGTTTCTTAAGGATATTTGTACGCAAAAGCGAAAGCTTAGTGTACCAAAGAAAGCCTTTTTAGCTAGTCATGTGAGTTCAATTATCCAGAAAAATACAACTCCTAAGTACAAAGACCCAGGTTCCCCAACCATTTCTTGCACAATAGGTAACTACTGTGTTGAGAAAGCGTTACTTGACTTAGGAGCCAGTGTGAACTTACTTCCGTACCATGTGTACCTCCATCTAGGACTTGGTGATTTGAAACCTACTCAGATAACACTGCAATTAGCTGATAGGTTTGTGAAAATTCCTTGTGGTATCATAGAGGATGTTCTTATTGAGGTCGATAAGTTTATTTATCCAGTAGATTTTGTTGTCGCTGATACCCAACCTGTACGTTACCCAGAGAATCAGATACTTGTGATATTAGGTCGTCCATTTTTAGCTACATCTAATGGAATCATTAACTGTCGGAATGGTATTATGAACTTATCTTTTGGTAATATGACTATTGAGCTGAATATTTTCAATATTAGTAACCAACCACCTGAGCTAGATGACACGTGCATTGAAGAGGTGAACATGATAGGAACATTAGTTCAGAAGTCATTACCAAACACTTTGTTAGAAGATACATTAGAGAAATGTCTATCCCACTTTAGATTTGATGTTGATAACGATAGTGTTATTAATGAGGTGAATACTTTGTTAGATTCTGCACCACCTGATCATAATTTAGAAGAAGCAATTGACCATTTTTCAGGAATCTGACGATCTAGAAATTAGGGAAATTGTGATTAGTCTATCTAGAGACACTAAAAACTTTAAGTTTGGGGGTGACTATCATTCTCCATGTGCTTTACCTTAACTCTTACAAAGGTCCCTAACTTGGGACTTGACATATGCACCTCTACCATTTTACAAGATCATCTTCGAGCTAGATTCCCTGATCCTCTTAATGTCCAGAAAGAAGTTCAGTTGTCAGAAACCCATCATATGGTCGATGTGGTTTACCTAGGCAATAATACCAAGATTGACTTTGTTTTCCCACCAAAATATTCTCTTCCATATGTGGGAACGTATGAATTTCAAATGTGTCATTTATTAAGTTTTAAAACTAAGCCTAATTACTTTAGGGAATTAGAATCAACACATTTGTTTAAGAATGACCACCTTCATTATAGTCAATTGTGTGAGTCAAATCTGATTGACTTTGAGGATCCACAATTATTCAGGTTATTATTATGTGCTTCTAAGTTCTTAGTTGAGTTATTCCAGACTTTACAACCTGATCTTGTTTATCTTTCCTACGAAGAAATCAAGCCTATGAAAATATTTTATCTAGATCCTTCTATAGAACCTGAACCGCAGCTAGAAGTAGTTGTCTTAAACATATAACTAGATAAGGGTGTTCTCGGTTTGTTCATTTTCTTGGCATGTTGCAGTCTTCTTCTATTTTGGATAACCCTATTTGATTCAGATGACCCACAGTTGTTCCGATTATTTCTATATGATTTTATGAGGTGACTAATTCTTTCTTAGTCTGGATGAAGACTTGAAACTTAGCACTTCTTAGGAGGTAACCCATGCTCATGAAACACGGTAATATCTTTCCTTAACTCTTTTCCTTAGATTGGTAATAGTTTCTCCTTGTTCATGCTTTTAATCATTCATCTTTAGAAACATTGAGGACAGTGTTTGATTTAAGTTTGGGGGTAAGGGAGAAACTTTTTAGTTAAATAATAAAGCTCTAGAATTTAGAAGCTTGTGAACACTTCAGGGTGACACTAACCATTCTAGGTAGATAACAACTTAGCTATTTTTCTATAGGAATTGTTGTGCCCAGTTAAATGGTCTATTCATAAAAGAACATATTTTAGGTGTTAGAAATAACATGATAGTTGTCACCACATCTCGGAGTCTATCTCGACCATATCACTTTCTGTTTTTATTTTTGTAATTTTGTGTTCTCTAAGTGATTTGGTGGAGGCCAGTATCAAATTGTTATCGCCGCTAGGATGAAATAGAGTGTTTGAAGATCAAGCCCCATTCTTGCTTTATTCTTTCAAAAAAAAAAAACAAAAAAAAATAAATAAATAATATATCGAGTATTGACACTTTGATAGCAATATGTGTGTGTTCCCCCTGTCTCCGTCGCCTAAGCAAGCGTGGAATGCAGGATCCATGGGAACTATCATGTAAGATGCTGATAAGGACCATGCGCTTGGATTCAATTTGATCCAATCATGTTGTCAGTATATTTAATAATTTTTTGATTTTTAATAAATCGATCGTTGGGACCCTTGTATATACCAGTTGAATCGATATTAGTATTACGATTAAGACGATGTATCTCAATCCATTAGGATTCATCCTGGTACTGACCTTCAGACAGATATGGAAAATAGCGTTCAACTTATTCAACATGCGCAAACTTCATATTTTCCACATCCATCTTCTAAATCTTTTCATGTGATTGAACTTTGATAGATTCTGAGTCTTGTGATTGAACGATTATCTGAGTAGAGCTCTGTTGTCTTATTTATGAATTTTAGTATGCTTGAGTAAACACTCGTGTACAATAACTGGACTCATATAGGGTAATGATTCCCATAGCCGAAGAATTGAGTAAGCCAACTAAATAGCTTGTGTAGTTTCTATTCTCAATCGTTCACGAGTCGCTAGAATTTGGAGTAAAGGTTTTGTGGGTATACCTCTTGTAAACCCTCACGAGACAAAACTCGTCCACTAGGGACACCTATGGGTTTAAGGATTATTACATATGCTAAATGTAGTCGCGATTCCTGCGAAAGTGAGTTAGGATTTTATTTTCTAGATTAGATTTGCTCGAGGACTAGCAAATAGTAAGTTTTGGGGTATTTGATAGACACATTTTTTGTATAAATTACGCTCGATTTTCTATTTTGATAGTGTTCGATTTTGTATTTTTATGGTTTTTTTTTGTTTTGTAGGTATTTTCGAGAAATAAACATTTGTGGAAAAATCGGCTCAATAATTATTAACGGCACCCACCATTTGGTTAAGGGCACCCCTTCTTAAGTTCAAAAAATCGAAAATGGCGGGAAGAGTTTCACGTGAAAGAGAATTCTTCTGGATTAGTTTGGAATCAATTTTTAAGGGATTGGAAGCTATTGTGAGTTACCCAAATTAAAGAAACACTCAAAATAAGATCATACACGCTTACAAGACGCGTTTCATGTCGTGAAGATCGCTGCAAAATTCCACACCGGAAAAGGGAAGCATACCCTGTTTGTGATCAAACACGTAATTTGAGTTTGATTTGGACTCTTCTTTGAGTCCTTATCAGTTAAGGAAGGTCCCTAGGGTTCACTAACCCTATAAATATCAAGAGAATCGAAGCTTGAAAAGGGGGGGAGAGCAGCCGAAAAAATTCGAAGAACAAAAGAAAAATCTGTTGCGAAGAAGACAGTGAAGAACATAAGGCGGAGAAGAAGCGTCGTTCAGACTGTCGCTGTTACAGTCGTGTCTTAAGCTGCTGAAGCAGTTTTCTGCTGCATACACGGTCCGTTCTTTATTCGTGTTTTCTTTTTTCTCTTCTGTAACGCAGAGCCACATCTTCTGTAACGTTTATAAGCGTATCAAAACTCCTGTGTTACTTCTCTTTCACTATTGTAAGCACTTTTTGAGCAATGAAAACCTATTTTGAGTGCGTTTCCATTACAATGAGCTAATCACCATCACTGAGGCGATGGAAGAAGCTATTTTTTCAACAATTAAGTGGTAACTTCTATTTTATTTATTAATTGCTTTGAATTAATTGAAAAAATGGTTTTTATCAAGTAGTTGTGTTTTCTTTTGATGATTCATGCTGGGTTTATTGCTTTTGATGTCTCATGCTTACGATTTACAACTATTATTTTGAGAACCTAACTTTGGCAATGTTTTGATTAAACTGAACACAAGAATTGTACGATTTTATCACTTGAGTTATTGGTTAAAAGTGGAATCCTTAACCCTAGTTCTTCTCATCTATTTCAAATCAAATTTGTTTTAATCCTCTTTATTTTTTTAGGTTTTAAAATTAGATCTAGAAATCGAAACTTCACAAGTCTGAGAATCAAACCCTATTTACCACTATTAAAAATCACATCAGTAAGGGAGAAAATGAAAATTCAAAGTCTAGAAACTTATGAACAATTCAGGATGACACTAACCATTCTAGGTAGATGGAAACTTAGCTCTTTTTCTATAGGAATTGGCGTGCCCAGCTAAATAGTCAATTCATAAAAGGACATAGTTCAGATATTAGAAATGACATGATAATCGTCACCATATCTTAGAGTCTATCTCGACCATATCACCTTTTGTTCTTATTTTTACAATTTTGTGTTTCTCTAAGTGATTTGGTGGGGCACCAATATCGAATTTTTATCGCCCCCAGGATGGAGTATAGTGTTTGAGATTATTAGACTGTTATTCGGACAAAAATAAAATAAAAAATCGAGTATTGACACTTTGATAGCAATATAGTGTGTTTTCCCTGTCTCCGTTGCCTACGCAAGCGTAGAACACAGGATCCATGAGAACTATCATGCAATATGCTAATAAGGATCGTGCACTTGGATTCATTTGATCCAATCATGTTGTCAGTACACTTAAATAATAAATAATTATTTTATTTTCAATAAATCGATCGCTGGGACCCTTGTATATACCAGTTGAGTCGATATTAGTACAAGGATTAAGACCAGTGGGAGTGTATCTCAATCCATTAGCATTCATCTTGGCACTGACCTTCAGACAAATATGGGAAACACCGTTCACCTTAGTCAACATGCGCAAACTTCATTTTGTCTATATCCATCTTCTAAATCTTTTCATGTGATTGTACTTTGATAGATTCTGACTATCGTGGTTGAACGATTATCTAAGTAGAGTTTTGAATTCTTGTATGAATTTTAGTACGCTGAGTGAAAACTCGTGTACAATAATTGAACTCATATAGGGTTATGATTCTCATATCCAAAGAATTTAGTATGCCAACTAAATAGCTTGTTTAGTGTTTACCCTCAATCTTTCACAAGTAGCTAGGTTTTGGAGTAAAGGTTTTGTGGGTATACCTCTTGTAAACTCTCACGTGACTATAAATCGTCCGATGGGGACCCCTAAGCATTTAAAGGCTTGTTACACATTCTAAGTGTAACCGTGTCCTCAACGAAATGGAGTTGTATTTTACCTTAGGTTAGTTTAGGATATATAGTTTGCTCGAGGACTAGCAAAAGGAAAGTGTGGGGGAATTTGATAAGTGCATAATTTACATATTTTAAATATCATTTTCTTATACTTATTTGCTATATTTTGTGTGATTTACTGTGTATTATTATTACTTTTGTAGTTTATGTGTTTTATTAGGTTACATCTCTGAAAGAAGTGAAATGGAGCTCTACAAGGAAGAATTTCTAAAAACCAAGTGGAAATAAGTATATTCCAGGATTTGTACCCTCCATCTTGTAGATAATTTGAAGTCGAAGCCAACGCAAGAAGAATGAGGTCATTCCGAGTTCGTATGAAGAAGTTATGTGCAAAACCGTGAAACCAACTTGGATTTGTTATCTGTTGGGCCTTATTGGGCCTATGCGGGAAGAGAAATAAGAAAAGCGGCCTTTGTCGTGAAAATTAGGTTTTTTGTCGGTTTTTGAGGAGGTTAAGTCTCCTAATTGGGTAAGGATCAAAAGGAGGTGGAAGAGTTTAATGAGATTAGGTTTCCTAATTGGTTAAGGATCAAGAGGAAGTTACCAAAGCCTATATAAAGGGGAGCCTAGATACAATTTTCTACACAACTTCTCACAGATAGAAAACTAGGGTTTAATTTTGCTTTTCAAAAACAATTTACGATTTTCTTTAATATTTTAATGGATTTTAAGAAAGATATGTCTAGCTAAACCCAACCACTGGGACAATGGAGGAATCCATATTTCATGAATGAATGGTAACTATTTGTGATTCTTAATGACTTTTGCATTGATTTTAATTGATTTATGATTTTTCTTAATTAGTTGTGATTTTGTTTGATGGTGTATGCTGGGACTTACGATCTCTTGATACGCTATGCTTGGGATTTACAATTAATGTTTTAGAAATCTACTTTTGGCAAAGAAACAGAGTCAATAAAAGAGCTATAATTGTTAAAGAATCATTGTAAAAATTATTCGGAAGTGATTTTGGTGGAATCCTGAGTTCCAGTTGTTGCCAATATTGTTAAAATCTTTTACTTATTTTCTAGTTTAAATCAAAATTAGGTGTAAAACGAATCTTCACAAGTCTCAACGAACGAACTATTTTTACCACTTTTCTAAAACGATCAATACCACCGCATCCGGTTACAACTGCATGAATCATGAATCAAATCTTCCCACCCAAAATCCTATCCCATCCACCAAATTCCTTTGGACTCTTCCATGTCCACCAAAAATTCGGCTTTTCTTGTGGAAAGCCATCAACAAGGGATTACCTACCTCTCAATCCTAAATCGCATTGGAATCACCAATACAGAAAGATTCCCCCAATGCATTTGGAACCAGAATCAGCTGATCACCTTCTTATCCATTGTTTTAAGGCGGAGACAGTGTGGAACATTCTTTGTGATCGAATGTCGAGTATCTTAACCACACAATTTACCCCTCCACCTATCATTTCTTCTCAAACATCTATCTCACATCTCCTACAACAGTCAGGTCCGGCGACCATCATTACATCTTTTTGTTTTCTGTTTTGGTCGTTATGGTTATCAAGAAATGAATTTGTTTATCGACAGCAGCAAACAACCCCGAATGTTATAGTAATGAGAGCACTCCATCTTCATCAATAATTTTTATGGGCTAAGGAAAATCTTCCTCCAGTTCTCCCTGGTGATTCTCCAACTGCTCTTCACACTACTGGCGTTAGGCGAACTACAATAATATCAGTCGGCTGGTCCAGTCCTACCTTGGAATGGATCAAGGTTAACATTAGATGGGGCAGCTAGGGACCACCCAAGACTCATATTCGAAGATGATAATGATATTAGCACAACCAATAGGATTACCAATGCGTTATTGGCGGAAGCCTGGGCCATACTTTTGGCCTCCAGAGCTGCATTTAACAGACTCTGGCAGAAAGTTATCTTTGAGACGGACTCTGAAAATCTCTTTCGATTTTTAACTTCCCCATCGGCCCTACCATGGTACATCATTGGGATTATCACAAAAATTCAGCAAAACTTCACCGAATTCCACAGTGCAAGATCCAACACAACTACCAAGAAGGAAACCAGACGGCTGACGGTCTGACTAATCACGCAGCGGATGAAAGTCAAAGCGACAATTTTTCAACAAAGATTTGGGACCTAATTACACCTACTTTTATCAACTAAATTGTAATAAATGACTTCATGGATAGTATTTACCCCGTATAATCTCTTTTAATACAGTTATTTCTTATGTTTCAAATAAATAAAAAAAAAAAGACAATGCAAAGTGTTCGTCACTAGCCAGCATTTTAATGTTTAATCAATCGAATAATATAAACATGTTTGTTTGAACTTTGAACTTCCTTATTAGGTATCTTCAGACTTCAATGACAACCAAAAGAAACACAAATAACAGACTTGGTTCATTACATACTTGTGGTAAAGGAATACTAATCAGTGTAATCACAGCTCATAAGGCATACGAAAATCTGAAGGTTTAACAGACCCATTAGACTCTATAACACAAGCAATATCTACATTTGTTAGCCCAGTTATGTATTCAATGCAATATAACTTGCCAGTGGTTCTCTTCTTCATGGATGATCGAGTCATAACAATTGAAAAGGTTTACCGGATAGACATTGTAGCATCGGGGACATGTTTCTAATACTAAGTTCTCCTATACAACCTAAAGTTTGTCTTAAATTTTGTTTTAGGTATATAAAATGGAGAATAGACGAAACACAAATAGAAGACTTGGTCATTTGCATACAAGTGGAAATGCAATGGTAACCACAGCCTACAAGGCTTACAAGAGAGCAGAATTATTGCCTAATCCAATTGGCACAATAGCTCAAAAACTAGGTAGAGTTGTGAAGCGAACTGTTTGCATTATGCAAAATCACTGGCTAGCAATCCTCTCCTACGCAGATGATCAAATCTTATATGTTGAAAATGCTATTGAGAATGTCTTCCCGCCATCTAGCTACATCTTCAACAAGATCGACACCTTCATACACGTCTCCGAGACCCTGCCGGTAAGATTTGACAATGCAGCCGACAAATTACCAGCAATAATACAGCGAGTGCCGTATTTGGAATGGGAATTAGCCCAATTGTTTTTGATATTGAGTTTCTTGATTAGTACATTAACTAATTGGGGAGTTGATGGAGCTAATGAGAAAGATATTAGAATTGATATCAATTGTCATGATGAAACTGCTATAAATGATCGTGGGTTCACTGGAAATGAAGATATGTGCATCCCAAGCAGTACTGGTAATGATACTAGTAGTAATGACACTGAGGAATATGGGGAAAAGGAAGAAAATGAGAAACAAATCAAGGAGACGTACAAAGACATATTGGTTAAGAAAAAAGACGTTAATGAAGAAAAGATGAATGAAAAGAATAACGTAGCAAGTAGCAACTAGTTATAACTTATAAGACAATATTAGAGATGGGTATGAAGGAAAACGCAGACGAAATAAGCCAACAGCAGCATGGAGAACAATCTGACAACAAAGAGATTGTAAGTGTGATTGAAAATGATGAAATAAAAGAGACTAATGTGATCAAGGAAGAACAAGATCCAATTCTAAAGCTTTTTTCTGCCGCAGGGTGGTTTAACATGTAAGCAAATGTTGATGGCTACGAGGAACAAAAAAGATGGCCGTGAAGTAGACGCTGAAACGATTTTAAATATTCGAACACGTTTGAAAGGTTTTTATTATTTCTGTCGTTTCTTCTGTATATTTTGCTTTTCAAATGTATGCACTATAACATTTTGTCTCAGTTTAATTTCCAACATTTTTCTAGATTTAGTTCACTAAACTGGGTTTTTGTTTCTCTTCAAAATACTTCTTTCATTACAGGCTCGCTGCACAACGGTTGAGATCGAACCGTGCTGAGCGCAATTTGGAAACAAGAACAAAATTGTAAAAGAAAAAAGTTGAGATATATATAATTTGATCAAGATAGAATTTGGTCCTTTTCAACAATGTCAGAGTTCAACAGAGAAAAACATAGCCAAAAATAATGTGCCACAACAATCTTCGATTTTGATTAGAGAATAATGGTATATAACAGTGTAAATATTATTTACTTGCTAACAAAATTAAATATTATCACTTTTTTTATTCAGATTGGCCAATTTTAACCTGGTTAAATTAAGGTTTACCTATTTTATTTGACGCCTACCCAATAAATTAAAATGAGTCATTTTAAAATAAAATAAGAAAAAACCTTATCCAATTATCTTTGTTAATTGCTAATTTATTTTTGATCATTTAGTATTAATTAATCCAATTAGTATTTAAATTAATTAGTGTTTGAAATTGGATTATAATGTTAAATGGTAAGAATTAGATTAGAGTTTTTTTTTTTTTTGAAAGGTCTGAAGAAGAAGAACTTAAGGAAAACTAGGGATTTGTGATATTGGTAACAAAAATGAAATTTTATAGTGACGACGTAGATACTAGTGGTGATAACAAGTGGGTGCATCTACATATCTCCAATCAGATTATCGTTATTTCGATCCCACCGATTTGGGTTATTTGTTGGATGAACAAGAACATGTAAACCAAAGCGTAGTTGAGAATTTTACTCAAACAAATGAAGAATCAAACCGGAAAAATGAAGCTTATAATGCTTCCAATCATCAGGTGTACGTGCTAAGGATCTCGAAACATGTATTTGTAGCTTATAATCGTCTTTTTCAATTTTTAAATGTTTTTTTGCCAACCCATTACCCAAAATCGTCGGGTATGATGACAACACACCCGTCGGTTTTATATCATCCTAACATATTATGAACTTCAATCGGCTGATATGGTGACGAACAACAACCGATTGTAGGTCATATTTGGGGAGATTGGTAGGTGAAACAATCAATTATTTGTGTACCATGCATTTTTTGAGAGAAAACTATAAATTATTGCAATAGAATAACGATGTAAATTTGGTTACGAGGTAGATTTTGGGTCACAATTAGTCACAAAACAAATTATGGTCCATAAAGCCCAGTTCGAGTTTGGGTCACCAAACAACTTTTGTGGGATAAAGTTTATGAACGATTTTTTGGGGACCATTCAGAATTTGAGGGGACCCTTATGTGTTTAGGCCATATGCCTTACAAAGCTAATGGGTATCCAAATGGGATGAAATGTCTAAGTTACCCTTTATTAAACTTATCCTAATCCATTAACCACTCAAACCTAATCAAATATAAATCTAAAGTAAAACCTAATTCTAAAATCATTTCATAATTTCTTCTTCTCCTTCTCCTAACCAAATTTTCTTTTGAAAATTCTCCTATCCTCTTTCACTTTTCATCTTCCATAAACGATTAATCGCCGATTCATAAACGAATTTCATTGTCGGTTAATCTTGTCGTCTACCAATAACTCGTGTAAAACAATGTAGTAGATATGTACGATCTAATCATGGGATTGCGGCAATTGAAAATCAACCGAATCAACCAAATCAACAAGAAGTTGAAGAGCCGGTTATTGAACCCGAAATCGATCCCCAAACGAGAGAACCAATTCCTAATCAAGCCAACATGCAAATTAGAAGGTAATTCCCGAGAAACCCCTTCGTTTTTATGCGTTTTGTGATTGTTGATTCGACTTCAAATCGTGAAAACTAGGGGTCAAAACGTAGTTTCAGTAAAAATTCAGTTAGGAACATAGTATTTTCACAACCTAACTTTTTGTTTCTCAAGAACACCAAGAACATTTCGGCTGAGAAAAAAAAGGCTAGCCACAACTTTTGGTTTCTCAATAATTTGAACGGAACTTTTTAGTTGAGAACAAAAACTGGGAGTTCGGCTAGATCGATATTTATCCTTTCAACCGAAATTTTACTCTAAAATAGGAACAAAAAGTTCAGTTAGATTTCAATTTTTTTTTCTCAGCCGAACATACACTGCTTTTGGGTTATTTAGATGTATGCTACTCAAACATTTTTTTTGTTGACCGAAATTTTGAGTCCAAAATATAAACAAAAGTTCGGCTAGCCTTAAAAAATATAACTCAACCAAACAGTACTCTGTTTTTGGGTTATTTGGATATATGCTAGCCGAACCTTTTTTTTTGCTGGCGAACTGTTTGTTCGGTTAAATCGATAGTGTGCTATTCTTTGCCAAAGTTTTTATTTTTATCCCAACTTCATGTTTTGTTATTCGAATTTATTTATGTAGTCTTTTATTTGTTTTTAGGAGAAAGTCAAAATATAAAGCTAAGCAGACGGTGGTGGAAGATCTTAGAACTCTGACCCCTCGCCACGGTAAACACCTAGAGGCAGATAAATATGGGACTAAAGCTACAAAGAGGTAGGGATCGTTACCGGGAGTTGTAATCCGTGAAGTGAACCAAGAGATAGAACCGAAAGTTGTGGATGAGGAAGAAGAAGATGACTTGGAAGAGGAAGATCCACAACAAAATCTTTATCTTGTTATTGTTAAAGAGAAAAAGTCGCCTACGACACCTTGTGCTAGATATGCACATATTCCTGATGATAAATTGTGTTTACATGCTACTAACCTACCTCGTGGTATGCCAGGGATTAAGGCGAAGTGTTGTTCGGCTACAAACATTCATGGGATACCAAAATCTACTCGATGAAGGTATTAAATCTTAAATGTATATATTTTTTTCGACTATGTTCTCTTAATTATGATTTATTGTGTTTTAGTTAGTGAATGATTATGTTAATTTTGTAGGATCGTACCAATGCCACTAGACTGTTGAGACGCCAGAAAGCGGTTTCATGGGATATAAAGGATGAGTGTGAACAAGTTGTGGAGATAGTCAAATCATGTGTTTTTTGGTCTGCTATCCATTATGCACACGCCGAGTTTGACACTGTCACCGTCTCAGCATTTGCCGAGATATTTTACCCAGAGACGAATACCATACACCTCCCATTTGACAAGATGTGTATCGCTCCTGACGACATATGCAGGATCACGAGTCTTAGAGTGGATGAGAAATGTGTTTCTGAAGGCTATCAAGATAAGATGAGTTTTATAGATCTAGAAGTTTTAGTGGAGAAGACGCTAGGGTGGAGCCGAAGTAAGACCAAGATGGAGTTCAGACGAGTTGTTAAAGAGCCTAAACCTGGTATGGTATTGATGGAGATCGATGAGAAAGGTCGTTCGTTGAAGAATGTGATGAAGTTCAAGTTGGTCGTGTTGAAGAGGGAATTCAGAGGGACAAGAAAGAAAGTAAGAGAGAGGAGAATTGGTGATGGACGAGGACAAGATTAATCCACATGTCATCGCTTACTTGTTGTATCATCTAGGCAGCGTTGTCTTTCCCGACACTTATAGAAACAGGGTAGATGCCAATTTTCTACAGCTTTTACAACCACTCGAAGAGGTCAACGATTACTCTTGGGCCACTAGGTCCTTGCGTTCCTTCAAGAACAACTTAGGAGTGATAATCGGATTAGCACTTTACAAATCGGAGGCTACTACACTCACTTCCAGGTAATCTTTGACATACCCATACCCATAAATTTTGTAGAAAGATGATTGATGAATCTTTATATGTAGCCATATTTTCTTATGTTGGGTTGAGAATTGAATTTTTGTTCTAACCGAACTTTTGTTAAACTTGATTTTTTTTTCCCATAAGTGTGGGTGTACAACCACTTCCCTGTATTAAAGTTGCATGGTAAGAAGAAAGGTTGGCTTGCTGAGAAGCCGACGATCGGAAAGTACGAGTTCAAGCGCAAACATATGAAGGCTAAAGAGAATCCGTTGACATACTTGAGGAGAGTGTTGGATGATTTTGGAGCACATGAAGTATTTTTTCGCCCCTACTCTTTTGCTGAGGTTGAGATTTTGTCAGTCGCGGCTTACTACGGGTCATTGTTCTTCCCTGGTGGTTACTCGATGCACAATCCTCAAAGAGTACTTCAACAGATCTCTTGTGTTCAGAATATACCAACCGTGGAGTATGAAAACTTTAGATTGAAGAGGGGTACAAAGAACACCGCCAATTTCTTCAAGCCCAGACATGACCCACCGCCAATGCCAGAGATGTGGAACAACATGGATGAATACCTTATTGATGAAGATGAGTGTATATATTTGGAGGGTTCCCAAAGTGCCTATGGAGAAAAGTACATGGATTGGTATCTAGGTATTACTCATCCCTATGTTATAAATAGAGTTAAATAAGCTAAGGCGGATAAAGTGAAGGCAAATGCGAAGGTGAAGGATAAGGGATTTGAAACTGGGAAGACGCCTACTTGCGGCGAAGGCGTTGGAGAGTGTGATAAATAAAGTTCTTGTCTTTATGATTTTCGAAGTGTTATAAAGTTTGATATAAAATAACGTATTTTTATGTTTAACTTTGAATAGGTTAAGGGGGTAGGAATCTATTGAGGAAAATGATGGCTAAAATTCATACGAAAGACCCTATGTCAACTGAAGAACAAAAATCCATTTATAACGAATGAGAGAAATTCATTCGAACAATGAGGTGGAGCCGAGCAAGAAGAAGGCGCCCAAGAGGAGTCGACAACAAGGGGAGGCTCAAGTGCGGTTACTACTACTAGGATGGAACCAAGTGGAGATGAGACCCAAACCGTTGAAGAACAAGGTTCTGAACTTCGACGTGGTAAAAGAGTTCATCGCACTCTTCGGAAAGGTGCATGAGTGTTTAAAATATTTTAGTTATGAATTAAGTATGTTTGATTTTTAGTACAATTAGATGGTATGAATTTTGTACGTTGGTTTGTATTTGACGTTAATGCTTCGTAACTTGGTTTGAATCTTTAGTTAATGAATTTCATATGTTCGGCTTAAAAGTTTGGTTTGTAAACCTATCTTATAACTAGACGAACAGAAAGCCTATCTGATAAACCGAATGTTTACGACTATATGCTCAATCTACTTTGTATTACTTCATATTATATCCCACTTAATTATGAAATGGTATCTGCTGTCTTGGCTCAAATGGAAGAGCACATGGTTTTCAACCATGTAGTTGTGGGTTCGACTCCCACAGATGGCATTCTTACTTTGGTTTGTTGGGTAGGGTAAAACCTTACACTTGCTTCCGATGAAAAAAAACAATGATTCCATTATGTGATGCTCACAAAGTAAGACTCCAATAGAAGATATGGAGTTGTATTAGGGTCTTGGAGAAGCTTCTAAGAAGGAATCTCTCTCACACTCTCTGGATAAATCTTCAAGTGACTGCTAAGATTGTTTTCACGGGATAGCAGAGTAGCTCAAAGGATAGAAACGTTAGTTTTAATTTTTTGGTTGGGGATTTGTTAACTAAGAAGTTAATTTTGTCGTATCTTTTTTTTCCTTATATACATTGATTTTAATTTGTTAATTATGATGTCAACTTAATTATAAATTTTCATTTTTTTTCCGGGTTTCTTAGAACGCTGCAGTGTTGAGAATGTTATTTTTGTTGCACGAGTCATTAAGGATTTCCTTACTATTTGAGAAAGTTCATCACTTCTGGAGGTAAGTCATAAGGATATATTGTGAGGTCATCACCTAGGTTGGTAGGTATCCTAGATGACTAACTGAATTAGTTACCAATATCATGCATCTCTTAATAAACATCGAAGTACAAAACTCAAATAAATGAGAATAAGAGGTTACTGGCTTGAAAAAACGATGGGAAATCCATGAGAAATTTTTTACGAAATTTAAATAAGAAACTAGAGGACTATTCATGATTTCATATTGGATTATTTGGTTATTTATGATGCTTAGGTTAGTTTATCATTCAATCGGTTTTTTCTTGAGGTTCTGATGAAAGGATTAGTTTTTATACTCAGTTTACTTGGTGCAGGAAAGCATATCCACCTGAGTTTGTTCTGGATGACCATTCAAAAGTAGCAAGTTTATTCGATTTTGTCTAAATTGATTTCGAGGATGGTACCCAAGAAATCATGTGATTGTGAAAACTCCATTGTGGTATATGATTCCCAGAGTATTAGAGTCTCCGGTATTACATTGTTCCTTTATTGCTCAATGTAGATGAGTAACATGTCCCTGAGCTAAATCTACTCATTTGGATCTATGCATGGTATGTTGTTGCATCATTTTAGGTCATATGGATTGTGTATGTGATTGATTCACCCTAGTAGATTTTTACTTATTTGTTTTCTTGAAAATTTATGCATGGTTTATTTAGATTCGCTGGGGAATTTAGAAAAGTGTTGATTTTTCTTTGGTTATTTTACAACTCTTGCTTGGTGTAGAAACAAGATCCAATGATATTTCGGTTAACTCAACTTAGTTGACTTGATCTGCATGCCTAGATATGGTGAGGCAATGACCATATAATAGGTGGATGTTGCCTAAAGTTGGGACTCTGGGCCATCACCAGTGGATTTAAATGAGATTTGTGGAGGCTGATTTTGGAAGAAAACGAGTAGATAGGAGGAGTGAAGCGCATAGCTACGGTCCTCTTCTTGCCCAGCTCATGCACATATATAGTTGCGCTATTTCTAACCTGCTCATCAGTTACTAGATTAATTTTGTTAAAGAGTTTTTATAGTCGACAAGTTCAAGACTAATCATCCTAAACTTATCATAATTGACGCGTCCCAATTTTACCTTCTTCACAATTGACACATCATGTTACTCTCCCACTTTCTTAAAAACGTCAAATAAGTGTTATGCTTATCTCCTGGAACTAGATCTCATGTAATTTTTGCTGATTTTCTCTTGAACTCCATATTTAATCTACATATTATTATATATAGGAAAAGCTTACGGAATAAGATCTGAAAATACGAAAAAAAAAGAGGGTAATATTACTATTCATGTTGATCAATTAGGATAATTTTATAATCAATTATCATAGACTCTCGAATGCAGACTATAACACACACACACAAACACACACACACACACACACACACACACACACACACACACACACACAGATATTATCAAATGACTTTCTTACATGGGGATTCTTTGGAATGTAGTTGTCTGCCCATGGCGCGTAAGGATGTATTTGAATTCTTTAAACATGTAAATTGGTATAGTCTAAGTTAATATCCTAATTAATGATAAAAAAATGTCATTAAAAATAATAGTTAGATATATGAACTAATTACAAACAAATAAACATACCACTTATAATGATTTGAAACCATAATCCAAAAGATTCTTAGAGGAAATTACATGTACTGCACTTATATATGAATTAACATACCAACTTCGTAGACTCGAGACCACGACAGAGGAAAGAAAAGGACTGCCTACCTTTCTACCAAGTTTGATCTACATGAATCATCCACGTACGTGTGTTTTTCCTCTCTGTTTTGTTTCTTGAGTATCTATATTGCTTTTCTCCAGATTTCTGTAGCATAAATGCCACCAAAGAATGATCTGGCAGAGGAAATATCGTGAGATAGAACACAAATAACAATATGCGGGAGTGATAGGTACGAGAGACAATACTTTGATGGAGGCTTTGAGTGAATCCATATCCACGTGTCTCATCACTCCGAGTTAATGTGAGATTTTGCCTTTTCATAGTATAAATTAGTCGTTATTTATGTAATTGATGTCCATGTGCAACATAGTTATATGACAACGTGATTTTCTAGGGATCATGATCATCTGCCCGGAAAGCACCCCATGAGAAGGAAGCACAATAACATAATGAAGCAGGGGAAGGTCGACAACAACAACAATGTGGGAATCATGTGAGCCAACTTAATATACAATTCTCCATTGAATTTATTGAGAACATAAGTAGATTACTCCTCCATATCATTACTCAAATTATTTAATAGCCTATTTGACGTAATGAGTGATTATGATACATAATCTGCTGCGACTCAAGTGCATTGGTCAAGTGGATGAATTTAGTTTGGAGGAAAAATATAGGGTGAAATGCACAATTCTGGGGTAAGCGTCTCTCCATCAAATGTATGAATAGTCATGTAATTAGTGTCGTATATCTATACCATAGTGTTTGCACTAATATGGGGTTAGTCAAGTGAGTTTTATAGAGATATATAGAGACTTTTTATGTAAGATATTTTTGGAAACTCTCTATGAGTTCATAGATTTTGGGAGACTCTCTGAGTGATTTTTAAGGAAATCTCAGTTATTTATAGAGACAAAAATATATAGGAATTTCATCTTACATGCATTAATCGTTCATTCTTTATTTTATTTTGTAAAACTAAGATACAAAAATCATTCAGAAAATAAATGTGTAAATAATTTGATGAAAAAGTATAAGTTATGCATGCCTAATATTTATATTGCAACTATTCTGTCAACTATAGATTAAACCAAGATGACCATGAACATGAAGGATTGGAATCTATCATGAGTCTGTCATAGTTTTTGTTTTATTTATTTGGACTTAATCATAACTTATTTGGTTTTTTTATTATTATTTTGATTTTTAACCCTAAAAAAGAGAAAAAAAATAAAGTTTCTCCAAATATCACTTATTTTGGAGAGACTCTTTTCAAGCCTTTTATGGTATATTGTAACATAAAAGTTTTTGGAAATCCCTCAAAGCCATAAATCACTGGTTTCATAATCTAAATCCAATAACAGAGAATGCTAAAGACTTTTAGAAAGTCTTTATCCAATAATAGAAACTCGAAACTCTCAAAGATTTTCAGAAGTTCTCTATTAACTAACAAGAGATTTGGAATGTTTCTACCATTCCCTATAAATCCAAGTTCACTAACTCCCTGTAAGTTTTTGCCATTAAACTTAAAATACTTTGTTTTTGTTGGACTAGAATCGAGGAGTTTCCCAGCAAGCACGTCGTGCAAAGGAAGCTCTGTAGAAAAAAATGTGGCCTCGTACAAATTACACACCGTGCGTTAATCTAGAGTTTCAAATCTAAATGTTATTATTGTCTTGGTTTCCACTGAATAATGGCTTCTACGCTCTTGATACAATTTATCTACATTTACAAATTTCATGACATAAACATATATGTATGTGGTATTCAAAGAATTCGTGTAAAAGTGTTGTTCCAGAAAACTTGGAAAGAATCCGAGTGATTATATTTGTGGACTTTGTCGTGTTCCCTGACCCATGGTCCAAAAAAATAGCCGTTCGAATGCAGGTTAAGGTACTAGGGAGTTCAAATAACCCACCTAAAGATTTGATTTATGACATTAGTATGGAGCCTGCGGGTTCAATTGATAGCATTTTGGGTTCAATGTGTATACGAACGTAATTTCTCTACTGAATTATTACTTGGTTTTGTGCTCTTAGATTTGACTCTACGTATATATGATATCGATTGTATGCATCTCTGTCTATATACAGAATAATTACTGCCAAATTTTTTATATCAGATGGGTTAGATTAGTTTTGTAGTCCACCAGATGAAAAAGAGGACGACGTGGGTACACACAACATTGTAAAGCAGAACTTTGACTTATTTATCAGTATTATCTTAGAAAAATTGACATTGCATGCACTTTGTGTGGGGAAATGCAGTGGATTGACGAGATATTGACCAGATCATTCAAGAAAAAACCAACCTTTGGAAGATGTTATCGCCAGGGAAAAACACAAATCCCTCCGTTTCTTGAACCTAATTTGAGGGGTTTATATGAAGGTAATGATTCCCTTTCAAGATTTTTCAGTATCCACATATGAGAGTATAATTAATGATTCAAATTCATTTACCACTATTGGTTGCATTCACGATAAAAGAGCTCTAAAAGGCAAGGGTCTAAAGTGCTTTTCAATACATCGGACTTCAGTAGATGAGTGGAACATTAGTACCGATGAAGGAAGGGAACCATTTTATTCCCAGCTTTATATATACGATACTAATCATGCCCTTAGTGTTCGGGAAAAACAAAATCCTCAACTGGACCAAGATGTTCTTGGTACAATTCAAAATATTATTTCACAATATAATGTGTTATGCATTAAGTAGTCCCCCGCACATGAGATTCTGAGTAATGTCAGTCCCAGGGATAAAAATGTAAAAGTCATTGGTAGTCCTAGGCATATGTTCGATATTTATTAAGATTCAATAGACATTGCACGTTTTAATCATCACCCATATATCTTCTTGACAATGACTGTAAATCCGAGTTGGTCAAAAATTAAAGACGAGCTTATACTACATTATTATGCTTCAGATCTTCCCAATTTGATAGCCCATGTTTTCGAATTGAAGAGAGATGACTGAATAATTCAATTGATGAAAGAAATTAAGAAATGAAATGTGTTTGGTAAAGCGGTAGCACATGTGTTACGATTGTATTTCAAAAACGTGGTTTGCCGCATATGCACAATCTTTTGTTCTTGGATGGTCCTGAAAAATTAGAACATTGGAATAGGTTGAGAAAATTATTTGTACCGAATTTCTGGATGAAAAAACTGACCCGACTCTATTTGAGACTGTATGGAAATGTATGTTACACGATCCATGTGGTTCGAATTTGGTATGCATCAGAAATAGAAAATGGAGCAGATGATACCCAAAGAAACACGCTGATAGTACAACCATAGACGAAGGTGTACCTAATCTATCGTTGACGCGATAAAGGAAGGGGGGATGATCATCCGCAAAGGATATGGATCAAACAATACAAGTGTTGTTTCGTAAAACCCATATTAATCCAAAAATGTTCAATTTCCACATCAATGTTGAGATCTGTGGAGGTGTAAGGGTTGTTAAATACGTACATAAGTATATCTATAAAGGTCATGATCAATGTTCCACTAGAATCAATCTCATCTTGTTGCAACCTATATTTTTTTCTGTACACAGTAAACATGGCATTACGACACCTTTTCAAGTATATAAATAAGGATTTTGGGAAAGTAAATGCTAATATAAATAAAACCGACTTGCAGTTAAGATCTGAAAAAGAATTATTAGATACAATCATCAAATCACGTGTTCAACCATACTAGAAAGTATGGGAGGATCCAAAATATCTGAAAGAAAAGATAATTGGAACATAAACAACTGAAAACGAATATAGATTAACTCATATTTGATATCACTTATACAAAGAGATGTACACCTATATTTAAGTATGGATTCAAACAATAAAGAACCTGCATGAAATACATCAACATAAAGTTTCATAACTCTCAAAAAATTCTAAAACATCTAGATAACCAGGATTACCAATCCATGGAATCCGGGTAAAAGTTGGTGCACCGATCATGTAGTTGAGAAAGAAAGACTGTGAAGGAATTAATGAAGCTACTAAGGTTTTGATCACAGATTTGGAGAAGAAAAAAACTGAAGATGAGATATTAACATGGGAAAAATATAGAAGAGTGATAAGCATAGAAGGATTTGTGTATATGTCAATGACATTCTCCAGTAGAAACTTAATAGAAAGGATAGTGTAATATGACTTAGGCGACAATGGTAACGAAAAGAGAAAGCTAATACACTAGGGTTTATTTCTACATTTCGACATGTCCATTAAGAAATAAAAAAATTCATTGACTTGGAAAGCATAAAAAGATTTGGGAAAATGTACATTTTTTTTCCATCTCTTTTAAACTTTAGATATTTAACTAGGTGGTTTAGAGTCAAAGAACAAAAAATGCAATATATAAAATAGACTAAGTTTCATACTTCAGAGTTTACAAAAAAATAAATAAATAAAAATAATAAATAAATAAACTAATATATATATATATATATATATATATATGAACTTGAGGGGAAAGAGATGAGAATCGAGCTACCGAAGGCCAAAAAAGACCTACAAAGTTAGAGAAGGCCAAGAATAGACCAACCAAGTTAGAGGAGGCCAAAATATCGGTATATGAACTGGATTTGGAGGACCTGGAAAACTTGCTTAGTCATGTAATGGTAATACAAGAGGTATGCAGGTGTCACTGCAGTAGTATAATGGTAAATTTGTTGGGTGATGATTGTAGTACAATGGTAAAGTTGTTGGGTGATGATACCAGTGACCTGAATTCAAAACTCGACAACATCAGGATGGGGGATAATTTTTATTTTAAAATAAAATAAAATAATACAAGAGGTATATATTCTTTGTGAACTGGAAAACTTCTTGCAGGATCTAGAGAAACAAAACACCATCAATAGTTATGGATGATTTAATCCTGAGTCATTTGAATCAAAAATAGAATTGTTTAAACATGAATTCAAAACGAAAAAGTGTATGGAAGATTATGAAGAAAAACAAGAGTATTGAGCTAGAAAAATTTTAATAATATAAAAAAAAAAAAAAAAAAGGTTTGAATGGTATTACATATTTTCAGTTTTAATGTTGCATGATTTTGATCAGGTTAAGTATGACGATCAGCATTGGCATCTTACTTCCACATGATAATAAGATTCTTGAGGCTTATTTGAAGAACGAAGAGTTCATTGAAGATGAAGAAGACAACCACGATTAACATTGAGGGAAATCGACAAGGATATGATTCCATTTTTTTGGAGATGAGGTTATAGAAGCGGTGTGTGAACAACAAGCATGCATTGGTCTTTTCCCAGGAGATATGTACGAACAGGAAATTCACAACTACATGACATCGGTCTAAGAAAATATGGATATAAGTTAAAATCAAAACCGAAACATATAGCTACGTCAATTCAAAACATCGTCCAAAACGAAAAATACAGTTGCAGCACAGAAAATGTGGACTCGAGAAAAAATACAACTATTTTACAACTATTGTATGCAAGAATAGTGGAATGGCCAAAGAAATAAGATTGAAATTCATAGACGGATGAAAGACATATTTATTCACTTTTAAGGATAATTTTTAATGGATCCAAATTATTTTGTTATTTTGTCATTTATATTCTTGACAAGGAATGCAATAACTCAAGTTTATATTGTTCATATTATCATATTGTTCACCAAGTTTTTAGCTGTGTCAACAGGCATTAACTGCTTGACCATCTTCAATAGCTTTTGCTATTGTGTATGCTTTGGGTTGCATTTGTCGTTTGTTAATTTTTTTGACCTACTCTTCTATGGTGGACGATTTAGGATATGTTTCTTAGTAGTGTTTGGGAAAGTGGTAAATCCATGTTCAAGGTAACTGATGATATATTTCAAGAAAATGGAGAAGAGAGCTTGGATACTACTTAAGTTCCTGAAAAGTTTACGAAACATGGTATCTCTAGCCAAACTCATATCGGAAAGTGCTTATTTAGAGGTTTCTTTTTAACAAGGTCCTGATTTAAAGGTTTCTTTTTATAGAACTTTAAAATGTTGTTTTTAGAATTGAATAACAAGCTATGAACCTGATTCCATAGCTTTGGATATCCTGGGATGGAGTGGTGTTTGAATTTGTTGAAGACCCACAAAGGCATTACTTTTAACTGCTATATCCATCTTCAGTAGAAATAGTTTTAAAAAGTAGACTACATTTTGAAGTGAAAGTGGCACCTGTACATGAGACTCATAAAGTTGCAACTAAAACACTGTCTGTTTTGCAAGAGTAAAGTATGAACAAATGGACCTTTCAACCCTTTATCACTATTCTTCGAGATGGTTCCTGCAATATATAGATTATCTAATATAATATTCTGTTCTTAATCAACTCAGCATTGAAAAGTTTGTAGTTTAGTGTGATTTATTAACAACAAAAATATGAAAGATTAAAAAATATCTCAAAAAATCGCGCAAACTTTAGTGAAGGACTACTTGTCATCTGATTACGTACGATGTGTTTGAGAATTTAGAAAATTAGTATGGTACATTTGTAATACCTGATTCATAATTCCAAGTTGGTTCTTATTGGTGTTGTCGTTTTACTTAATGTTTCAAGTATATATCAGGTTCCTCTCACTCATAATTCCTATTGTGATTAACTAAATCAAAACAGAATTGGTTTTATGACTTTGAGCTATAGTTGGTTCATTTTAAGAAACAAAGATCAATGACATCTATCTCCTATTTATTTAATGTGTTTATCATTTTTATAATTTTGTATTCGTTTATACAATTACCTTTTTTGCGCTGGCTTTTTTAAATTCTTTTTGTTGTGCAGTATAGGTGAATGGAAATCATGAATATGGAAGGTGATTTTAGATAGGTTGACCAAAGGGGTTTCGGAGAATGTATTGATTTTCTTGAACACTTGGATAATAACAGGAAAACTGAGAGGAGGCTTCTGTCAATTGGGTTAGTGTGTATGAAAAATGGAAACAAGATCATAAACGAATGAGAGTTACCGGGGACAATGGAATATATTCCAGGTATTTGTATACTTCCCCTTGTTGGATTTACGACCTCTTCACTGTGTAATATTGAAACTATTAAGTGTTTTACCGTCCTGCTATATATAAAATTGTGCTTCAAATCATTTCACGTACGAAATTGAATATGCATAGAAAGAACCTATTATATGTATCTAGCTACATAATTTTGATTAAAAAAATTAGTTTTGTATTGTTATGTTGGACTCAATTAGGAGTCGATACCAGTGTTATTTGGACCAGTTATAGGGACTATTTAAAGATTCCAAGAGTTAATGAGGAGGTGTGAATATTGTAAATATATCAACGATTATAATTGTTTGTTTGAATAATCGTCGGTGGTTTCCTTTTCTTGGTTCAAATATCATTATCCATTAAGAAAATAATCCAGCTAATGGAAAAGAATATACAATATATTGAACTCCGATATATTTTTATGTATTATGTTATGTATATGTCAGTGTTCTTCATTGATCGTTTTCTAATTGTTGTTATCTATTTTATTTTTTTTAATGCAAATCAGGTTTCAATATTCTAGACTTGAAGTTGATGGACAATTTACACGCCTTCTTCTGCAGGCATGAACCCTAAATTTTAAGCTACTCTGCCCCATGCTATCCAACAAGAAGTATTAGCGCAACAGTGGGCCCAAAGGGTTATACAATATCGTCCAGATGGAGCTCAACAACTGATGTGAATAATGTTTCAATCATAGAAATATTATTTTTTCAGTGAAATCTCATTATATCTTTTATAAGTTCTCTCGACTTCTTCCGAAAAGGTACTATTACTTGTTGAATCTAGGATGCTAGGAGACAGATAACTGAGCCAATATCGGCCCCCACAACTTTTTTGGAAGTGCTGATAGGCTTAGTATTGGTAGTAGGAATGGTTTAGGATTTGATAGGCATATAGTAATATGGATAGGGGTGTTGGTGTTTCAACTGGATGACGAGCGGCTTCCATATTTGTAGACTGCCTGAAGGTGAAGAAAATTAAAGGTGCACATCTTCTAGATGAAGATTCCCTAAAATCCTTGGTTCGGCCCCTGAGGTTAGCACAGGTAACATTCAGTTTGAATAGATCTCAAGTTGTAGTGTTTCTTGACCAGCTATATGCAAGATTTTGTTGCACACACTATAAGTATGTGAACAATAAGTCTTTCTCTCTCGATATTGGCCAGGCAGTGATGGTGCTGTCGGAAGTGGTGGTTGCGCTCTTACTTTTGGAACTATGATTATTTACAAGCTGTAATGTGTTATGAACTATATGCAACATGGATGCATGTTGTAATTATATTTTTATTTTATTGGTTTAACTGGGTAAAGTTTACATTCTTTGTATTATATTTGGCTCACTCAACTCCTAAAGCCATGGAAATCGACAGGTTCACTCTATTATTCAATCAAGCATCAAGAGTTTTTATTTATATCTCGGTTTAGTATAGCTTATTATTGATATATTTATTTTGAGTTATGGATATTACTTATTATCTCCGACCCAGGAAATGAGTGACTATCACTTTTCCTGGGACAAAGGAGTATTATTTTTCAAAATGGTTAAAAGTATGGCATATATTAGTTTGAAGCAAATGGTTTTTAACTAAGGAATTCAGGCTGCCTACCGTTGTTCTTAAATATTTCTGCATGCTTGATACCCCATGTGCTAAAGGCTTTGTGTGTTCATTCTTGATAACAAAGGGTTAATGTCAGAAATCTCTCTACGCTACCTCCGACAGTTGGAAATATCTATCCCAAGTCTATTACCCCTGGATGCGGCAAAGCTGGCTTGAAAATCAGCGGCCGTAACACATCTTCATTTGAGAAACCAGCACCAACACCAGCAAGTGCTCCATCTAGAATTCTTAAGCCTAAATGAGTTGATTGATTTACTATTTTCAGTCTCATTTAATTGATATAATTTGTGTACTCTTCTGACTTTTCTTTCTGATGCCATTTTACAAAAACAACTACATTCGAAGCGAGCTTAAAATAAATTTGGTAAGAACCCTCAACAATACACTGATCTTATGGAATCTAGAATGTAAGTAAATGTTTGCCGCACTCTGTTGTTAATACCGAGTACAATATACTGGGAGGTTCTATTCTTAAACTTATTCACATTCAACTCAGTTGTGTATATATTCGTCGTTTGCATAGTAAATACTTTGGTATTAATTAAATTATTTTACATCACTTTTCTTTATGCAGGAGCTGTAGGAAGCAGCTACCTACAATAGTTGTGAGTCCTGACAGATTAATTGGTCTTTTTGTCTCAATATATCCAGGTAACAGAAATATGAATTCATTTTTTTTTCCATTAACAAAGCTCTATTATTCTAAAAAACATAGTGTTTTTCAGCTTCAAAAAAGAAAAGAAAAAGGGATCTAGATCAAGTAAGAGATCGAAACCCTTAATGCTAAGATTAAGCTTATTATTTCATGTTCATCATTTGAGAAATAAAACTCAACTCTTTCTTCCAAATCTTGTTTTAATATTTTAGGGATAGTTTTACAGAACAAAAATATTTGAATTTTCAGAGTTACTTATCATTTTCAAATAATTGGAGGTATTTGTTTGGGGTCTTTAGCTTGATAAAGGTAACTCTAATTGTTTCATCTTCGTTAGACTTTTCAGTATGTAGAATTTTGTGATGTCATACTCTTGGTCTTTTCTGCTTGATTTTTTTCAGCTGTGTATATCATTCATTTATGTAATATAAAGCATTGTGTTGTTATGATGGCTGTAATATTTTACATGGTGAATTTTCATTGTTAGAAGACATGGGAAGTAGATTTTTCAGAAATTGCTAAGATTGTAACCAAAAAGATTTATGATGGAAAAATAAAATAATACAACAAGTTGTTAAAGACCATTATATAATCTGCTACTCTTAAGAATCAACAGTGGTACCCTTATGATTGTCAAGTATGGCTGAATGGGTTACTATAGAAAAAGTATATATGATCTTCATATCACACATTTATTTTCTTTACAATATATTTTTAAGTGCATTGGTGCATAATTAAACTTCAATCATTACATTATGTTCATTGCTTTCTTAAGTGAGATAAATTTTTGTAGTATATTTGCCTTCCCAAGTTCCTAAAAGAATGGATCTCATGGTTAATAACTACTTCCTTCCTTTATTGTATTAAGTTGATATCTTTAAATCACTGTATTGGTCCAACTTATTAAGTATTTACTTGATTTGAAATGTTGTAGATGGATATATTTATACAAACTAAGTTTTTGCAAATCGTTATCACGTACGCCACATATCATGCTAAAAACAAGACAAGTGACATAACTGGTGATGGTATTCCCATTGGAATGAAACCTGAAGAGTTGGCACGCAACAACCTTGGGTGTTCTCAAAATGTAAGTTTCATACCTTATTGCCAAGTATTTTTTCACATCACATGTTTATCTTCATAGGGATATCATTAAGTGAGAAACTTGGAGTTTTCATTGTAGCCGGATGTTATTATTTGAGTATCATTTGGTAATTTTTGTAACAATATTCATCTCTAATTATCAGGTGTTGTGTTGTGCACACAATACCAATATAACGAGGTGAACTTTGTCAACCACTTTAATGGACAGTTTAAAGTATATAGTCCTTACCCTGTTGTTGTCTGTATATGTAGTTGTTCAAGGTGTTGGTTTATACCAATATAATAAGGTGAACTTTGTTGACCACTTTAATGGATAATTTAAAACATGTAATTCTTACAATGTTATTTGTATATGTAGTTGTTCAAAGAGTTTGGTTATTCTATCTTTTCCTTAGTTCCCCAATTTATGTATATGTATCCGAAGAGTAAAAAATCAATATTGCGGCAACATAAAGACGTTATGAGGGTTGCAACCTTTGAGGAAGCTCAAAATTTATAACCCAAAGATTGATCTTAAATGCCATAAGCAAATAGTAATATACCTCTAATCTCATTGGTGATAGTTTGACAAGAATAGTAGATATATTGGGAGAAGCTAGATAAACCGTAAGGAAGTCATTCATGAGTTGCATGATCATATACCAACTCCTTGATGCCTGGAAGTGTATCCAATAAGATGTCTGGGTTTCGTACAAAAGGTGTCATCATTGTATCTCAACCACAAGCATCCCAGTTATGGACAGAGCTAGGCCAACATAAGGTATGATTTAGTAATTTACAAAAAGAGAAGAAAAAATAGTAATAATAACGACAACAATGAAATGGGATATGAATGGATATATTAGATGGTTTATAATTGATTATAAGATTAGAGCATACTTTAACATAATCGTAAGCATATGCATAAGCATAGATACATATTGTATGATGAATAATGAGTTTTTACACTACCATGGTCATGATTTTAAGTAGTATCCTTGGTTATTTTGTTTCTAAAAATTCATACGATAATATGAGACACCAGATGTAGACGTGGTCAGTTTTGTATTCTCAAAATTCTAGAGTCCTTTATTTTTTCTTTTTTAGTTCAATGTTAAATTTCTCCTGGGCCTATTTATAACACTGATATTGTATCATTTATTTACCTTTTGAGTTACTATGGTGCTAAGGCCTTGGTTTTAGGTTAGCTATAACACATCTTATCTTCATTTATGTTAATTAGGTTATAATAATTGGTTTATTCATGAAAATAATTTGTAGTATTAGCTATTTTTTTCTATGCTAAATTCCACCTTCATTGATATTGGAATCATGTATGATTGGTAGATAAAGCAATGTAGGAGATATCGCTGAAACTTTGTCTTTTCAAAGATGAAACATGAAAAACTGGCTGATTATCTTCTAATTTCCCTATCATGCAACCAAATATTTAACTGAAGAACGAATTGGAGGTGCGCACTGTTATCATTTATCCTGCTTTCGATGATCTTGACTTCTTTTTTTCTTCTTCGTTTGGATTATTCTCTGTTTAGATGAAGAAGACCAAAGTAACAAATGTTTCTCCCAGGTAAGAGAAAAAAATTGAATTGTTCTCCTAAAAACAATTGACGATCTTACTTAGGGTATATTGATTAAGTATCTTTGTCATATTCTGCTTACTGAGCATGATAGAGAACTTAGTGAAATGAATAAAAATAGTGACAAACTGCGAGAAACTTATAAGAGCTTCTGGATAGTATTGAAGAAGGTGTGTATTCTTTTACTGTTTGTTCTTCTTGAGGTTATTGATGATATTTTATTACCAAAACAAGTTTTCAATTCATAGTCTATCGACATATAAAATATAACATGGTGTATTGAATTCTTAACTTTCTCGAGGTATACTAACCTGATGTCACATTGCAGAAAGATAGCCGGAGGTGGTTATCTTAGACAAATGATATAATTAGTATCCCAATAGCATTTCTATGACTAAAAAGGTTAATGCAGTTAAATTAAGATAAATTATCCCTAGCTATTTCCATTTGAATTTATCTAATTGAGTTTTTTGAGTCTGTTTTTGTTCGATCTATTTTGATTTTATGGGGGTGGCATATTCTTTTCTCCATGGTTTATAACAATGATTTTGTTAGCATCAAAGATTCAGACGTCTTTGCCATAGTGAATGGGTTCAACTCTACCGTAAAATTATGGGTATCGGTAGTAGAATTGCTAGCGTTGTCTCTGTATTGATAACAATGGATGTTACCTATATTTGGCATCTTTACTTAATGGACAACACGTGCACTGACCTGATTTGCGAAACATGTCCAAGACTTCCAGCAGAAGACATTAAGTTAGTTACATTTGTCTAATAACCACCTATAATCCCACAAAAAATTCTGATGCACATGAAGGGTTATGATTTTTTAAGACCAGTCTAGCAGCTGAAGGGGTTGTTGTGTATGATATCAACGCGTAACATGGGTTTCACTAAGGAGCTAGAGGATAGCTGCAGAGAGGATGATGGAGGTTCATAAAGGGAAACATAAGTATATTAAGATTATAATGTTAGGGTTAAATATGTTTGTATATAAATTAGCAGGGTGTCAGGTACATTCTCTTCTTGCTGTCTTAGCTCAAATGGCAGAGCGTATAGTTTCAACTATGTAGTTGTGGGTTCGACTTCCGCAGATGGCATAGTTATTTGAGTAAACCAGAACCTTATATACTTCAGATACCAATATATATAGTGAGATATAGATGTACATGTTGAAAACCTTTTATCTCTATGCATTGTTTTCTATCAAACAGATACCAATATTGTTTCTAAGCACTTTCCTCCAAAGGAGAATATGTTGAAAGTTTCTTGCCCAGACGTCACACCTAAAGTTGCCCTATATGCTTTAGATACCAGTATCTTAGGATATTATTATCGTTACTGTATTCCGTGATGATTTTTTTTCCCCATTTTTTCCGTTGTACAACAATCTGATGCAATGGCAGACTTATTTTTGGGGTTATTTAATCACATTTCTGATTTTGTTAGATTAGAAGCTTGAAGTGCGAAATATTTTGTGACATTATGGAAATAATATCATGGATGTTGAGGAGACGTGATAATGGGGATTCTGTTATTTTTAACTGATGTATCCATCAGGTGCTTCACTTTTTTATACATATTTTTTTTATAATTGCACAAAAATTAGAAATCTGTGAGTATTTAGATATGAGATGAAAAATAAGAGAAAAACTGATCCATGCTCAGACGATGTTGGAAGGTGTAAAAATATTTGGTGATAAAAGAAAAACGTTGGATTTGATGAATTATAATGGCTTCTCTGTGGAAGATGGAGGGATTTGGGGTTATTATGTTGATGAGATGTGCGATGGTTGTTCTAAAAGACAAATGTATAGCTCTGATCCCTCAAGTAGTCAAGTTGGATTTATGCATTGCCATTGTTACACACTTGCATAAGAGCCTATCTTTTTGTCAATGTCATACGTGAAATGCTTCATTATATATTCTGAAACATGCATCAAGTTGTATAATAAGCTTTCTATTTACTAAAGTTTAGTGCTAATTTGACACCTTGCTGAAACTAAAACAATTTTAGTAAGGTATTAAAAATGTTACATTTGCAGCATTTCATGTTGGGATTAGGATAACATTGTTTCTTTTACCGCAGTTCTGATAAATTGTCATATAATGACAAGATATGAAGAGTTTTCAACATGAAATCAATTTGGGAATGCATTGGAAAAATGAGCAATGTAAGTCAATTATGATGTTCAAGAGGAGTGCATGTTTTCTCTTGCATTACGTCTTGCTATTTCCATACGGTGAGCAAAGTTGGAAACCTAGTATAAACCAACTGGATACCGCTATATGAGAGTATACTAAATCTTGATTGACTCTCAAATAGTTTTACAGTTTCCTCTTTTTCCTACGGATAGGCGTCCCAAGAGCAAAAAACTATTTCAAGAGTTATTAGTAAATGCTTGGGCATGAACGAACAAAATCGTCTGTACTATCTCATGAAAATCCAAGATACAGTGCCATCAGATTGTTATATTGGTATAAAAAAAATCTGGTAGGCGATGGGATGAAACCCTATGAAGGAGGTAAGCCCTGTTATGCCATCATCGTTCATTGGTGATCTCAGGCATATGATTGAGATATATCAAGATTAATGGCCATCATACTTTTTTATTACCACCTATATCTTCCATACAATGAATGTGAATCCAAGTTGGGTGGAAATTAGAAACGAGCTCCTGTCATATCAGTATGCCTTTGATCATCCTAATTTGATAACCCGTGTCTTTGAGTTAAAGAGAGACTATTGGTTTCTTGTAGGCGGATAATATGATTTTTTTCTCTCTAAATTGTAGTGCAAGAAGTGGCAAAACTTTGTATACAACACATTAGTCGCAAGTTGTCGCAGAGCTGAATTTATATTTCTTACTGTTGCATCTTCTGGAATTGTTTTGCTTCTTTTGGTGGGGGGTCGTACCGCGCATCCTACGTTTAACTTTCCAAAAGAAATTATTGAAACCAGTGTTTATGGGATTGATAAAAAGGATCCACATGTTAAATTCCTAAGATAGGTGAATCTCATTACATGGATGAAGTTTCATTGCAACATAGACTTTGCGTTGGAGGAGTTGATTGAAAACTTTGTGATTGTTGGAATCCTAAAAGACCATTTGGTGGAGATACAGTTATTATGGGCATATATTTAGGAAAACATTGCCTTTTATCCCTGAAAGATGTCGGGAAGAAATCATTGGAGCATGTATGAATGTCATTGCTTTAGAAAGACGTCACTATGTTGACCCTTAATCAGACTGTGTGCCTGGATATGGTTGAGCCGGAAAATGTATCTTTTGCCAAATTCTTAATAGAGGTACAAATATGGGCAATGTCGTGTTTACCACTTTGTTTCATATTTACACAAGACATAATACTTCGATATTCATATGCTGGATATTATAGGTTGGTGATAATCCGAATATAGTTGTTGATCTTCCCGAGTCAGTGGGTAGGTGTAAATACATGCGTAGATTAATAACTTGCATTTATCCCTAGATTGGTAAAGATGAAAGAGAACGTCTAATATGTTTTACCAAGTAGATCATACTGTCAGTGGGCAATGAAGATATACACAAGATTAATATGGATGCTATGGAGAACCTATCTGGAAATACGTATACATATCTTGCTCCATATAATAATGCAGATGACGCTGGCAATAATACATATCATTCCAATAAATTTAGGCATAATTTAAATCCACCCGGAATGCCTCAGTTCAAGCTTGACATCAAAGTTGGTTTTCCAATCATGGTATTGCGGAATCTTGCACCTAAATAAGGTCTATGCAACCATATAAGGCTATTGATTACTAAATGTGGACGACATGTGATCAAAGCCAAAGTTCTAATCAGTGACAAAGCCAAAAAAAATGTATTTATTCCATGGCGTCAGTTCCCCGTCCTTGCGGCGTATGTTTGCATAGATGTATGCACTCCTTTATTTATCCATGGTCAACTTTATATAGCACTATCAAGGTGTACTTCTGCTGGAAATATAATTATGTTGCTGGCAGAAGAAACTGTAGGTCTTTCAACAACGAATATTATCTACCCCGAAGTTTTGTTGTAGAACTGTAAATGTTACTTGTTCATAACAGACTATGTAGTACGTCTTGATTATTTAATTTAATCTAGATATTATTATTTTTTATCGAATTATATTATCGCTCAGATAATATAATATTTTCTTATCGCATGTCATTTTCTACTATATTGAGTCTATAAAACTATTGTTTGATTTATAAATTTTGAAATACCGAAAAGATGATATCACATGTTTATAGATCTTATGCAAGAAATATGGATTACGCATTTTTACCATCACAACGAAGAAATATCTTTCAACAGACAATTTCCGTGTCAGCATGGAATGTTAGCGAAGAACAACAACATATTCGTTATTATTTTTGAAAGTAAAAGTCTATTATCTTTATTGTTATAAATCTACATCATTTTTATGTGTTTCTTCTGCGACAACAACAAAATATATACATCATTTCTGGATGACATCTTCACCTTCATAGATCCATGTCGTATTCGTCGTCTGAAAGACAAAATACGATTATGTCTTTCCAAAATTTATATTTCTCGGAGTAGTTTATAACAACAACAACACACTCGAGTAGTTGACGTGCACTTTTCGTTTTGTTTTTATTTCTTGCAGGTTGCTATAGTTCTTGTTTATTTATTAATTAAAAAATTAATTGTTCCTTCACCGGTTCCGTACAACACAGTAACCTCTATGCGTAATTAATTAGGTCACAAATATATTTGTATTATTATTTGATATTTCATGCTTGGGTTAAATTCTTCGGTGGGGTATGCTTAGAATTGTAAGTATTATTTGTGAGCCAATATTTAGTTTCGTATAATTTTCTCGCTAACGCAATTTGATGGTGTATGCTGAGACTTAAAGATTTTGATGCGTCATGCTTAGGGTGTCCCAGTGATATTTGCGACTCTAATACATATAATAGGTGATGTCGATAGAACGAACAATAAATAAATATTCAGGAGTTATGTTTCATTTGAGTAATTAATCCTGGTTACCGATTCTTCTAGTGCACTTATATTATTAGTTTAGTTTATTTTTCTGTTATTATTCTTTTAAAAATCCCAAAAATATTGTTTCTAGTTAGTCAATTAGAGATATTGATTACAATATTCCCATTCCTTGTGGGTTCGACCCGTATCTACTGCTTCTACATTGTAGACGATGTGCGATTGCGGTTATTATTAAATAGGTATTCCAAAATCCTATCAATTTTTGACGCCGCTGCCGGGGAGTGGTTGTGCAATATTGTTATTAGTATTTTTGATTTTCTAATCATAGTTTAGGTTTTTATTTAATTTATTTTTATTTTTTATATATATTTTTAATTTTCTTTTAGGATTTTTAGTTCTTTTTGACTAGTTTTGTGTCTTAGAATTTCTTTCCAGGTACTTTTGGGGTTGTTCCTGGTCGTGTATCTCAATAACATTCGTCTGCTATGAAATACTCACGAGTTCTGGCTTGTGAGTTATATATTAAACGATTTAGACAGGTTGGACGCTCGTTACCCTAAATTGTGAATGCTGATACGAGATACTAGTACTGCTTTTTAAAGTGGGAAACCCGTTCCAATTATAAGGGTAAGAGCATTTTTTTTCTTTCTTTTGTGGTGTGATTTATGGAATGAATGAATTGGTGATTGCTTGTTTGTTTACTTCCTGAATTTGTACCAATTTTATTTTGTATAAATTTTTGTTTTTATTTTCTTTGTATATATGGAGTCTGGTGACATGACATCCTTTCTGGCATTTTGGAACTCATCCAAAAAGTTCCAGAGAGAAGAGTCATGAAATGAGTTATTTACTGAAACAATTGAAGAATATGCTTGTAGAGATTCACATTATCATGAACCGACAAATGAGCAATATTGTAATGAGTATAATATGTGTTCTTCGTCTTTGGAGGATTTATTTAAACAGTTGATACCTAATACAACTTATGATGTAAGTCTTTCTTTAGAAGATTTACTCAACCAGTTGAATGAAAATTCACGTAGGAGAGACTTAGTGTGGGAACAAATTCATGAGACCTTTAGAGAAATCGAAGAAGAACGGTCAGCTGCTAGTATTGCGCCAAATGAACTTAATTGCCAATATAGTATTTCCAACTTTACCCTTGATAATAGCGATAAATTTTTACCTAATATAGAGGACAAGATAGATGATTCCAGATCGATATTATGGTTCACTTCTCTTGGATTTGTTAACCCAACTTTCTATAGGGTTCCTAGTTTAGGATTATATGTTTGTGTTTCAAAAAATTTGTTGACTACTTTGTTTCTGGTGACTTCTCTTTACCTGTGCAGGTCTTCCAAATAGTTTCAGTTCCCATCCCTAGCGAACCCTTTGACTCGGTTATTTTTGTTCACAATGTTATTTCCTTTGCAAACAGGTTTAGGGGTAACTCTTTTCTTTTGATAGTCTGATCATCTTTATGTTTCTACTGCGAGAGTGTGAGACTGTCATTGGTTGTATATATTATATTTTGGGTTTATCCTTAAAATTTCAGGTTGTTAATTAATGGAGATCCTTTATGTACATATCCAGTAGGTAGATTCTTATTTTATTGTTTTTATTTTCTTTATAGGTTTTTTGTTTTTTGTTTTTTGTTTATTTTATATTTAGTGTTCTTTGTTATTACTATCGTTTGATGTATGTTACAGAGAATACTACTTTTCTTTCGTCAATCAGGTGAAATCTTCCAATCTCTTTTATTTAACTTACATTTTTTTTCTCATATTTATATTTATTGCATGTCATTCTAGGTTGCACAGTTTGAAATATTGAGGACAATGTTAAATTTAGGTTTGGGGTAGAGTTTCCGAAAATTGATGCCAATAAGTAACTCCAAAATTTAGAAATTGTGAACTATTTAGGATGACACTAACCATTCTAGGTATACGGAAACATAGCTCTTATTTACAGGAATTGGCGTGCCCAGCTAAACGGTCTATTCATATCTTAATGCCTAACTCAGGTGTCAGAAATAACATGATAATCATTAAAAAAACATATCTCGGAATCATCATAACCATATCACTTTCTGTTTTTATTTTTGTTGCAGTTTTGTGTTTCTCTAAGTGATTTGGTGGGGCCCTAATATTGCTTTGTTGTCGTCGTCAGGATGAAGTAGAGTGTTTTAGATCAAGCCCCATTCTTTTAATTGAACTTGACCAAAAAAAACTCGAGTATTGATACTTTGATAGCAATATGTGTGTATTCTCCCTATTTCCGTCGCCTAAGAAAGCGTGGAACGCAGGATCCATGGGAACTATCATGTAAGTTGCTGAAAAGGAGCATGCGTTCGGATTCAAATGATCCAATCATGTTGTCAATACATTCAATAATATAAAAATAATTGTAAATATTTAATACATCGACCGTTGGGGGCCCTTGTATATATCCGTTGAGTTGATACTATAATTAGGATTCAGACCAGTGGGTGTGTATCTCAATCTATTATGAGCCATCCTGGCATTGACATTCATACATATACTCTGGGAAACACCGTTCACCTTAGTCAACATATGCACCCTTCTTTACTTCCATATCTATTTTCTAATTTATCCATGTGTTTGAATTTGATTGATTTCGAGCAATGTGAATGTTGACAATTTTTATTCAATGATTATTTGAGTAGAGTTTTGCATTCTTATATGAATTTTAGTACGCTGAGTGCAAACTCGTATACATCAATTGGATTCATAGAGATTAATGATTCTTATAGCCTAATAATTTAGTAGGCCAACTGAATAGCTTGTTTAGTGTCTATCCTCAATTGTTCACAGGTAGCTAAAATTTGGAGTAAAGGTTTTGTGGGTATATCTCTTGTAAACCCTCACGAGAAAAAACTCGTCTGACAGGGACACCTATGGGTCTAAAGGCTTATTACATATGCTAAGTGTATCCGTGATTCCTGCAAAAGTGTGTTATGATTTTTATTTTTATTTTTATTTTTATTTTTAGATTAGTTTTGCTCGAGGATTAACAAAATAGGTTTGGGGGTATTTGATATGGGAATATTTTATACATATTTACCGCCTAATTTAAGTCGGACTTAGCATATACCTTGCAAAATACGGAAAGTCGTTCCCATTTAGTCATTGATACTCAATGATAATAGAGAATTATCCGGATCTTAACCCGAAAGTATTACAACGTCAACCAAGTCCTACTAATTATGATGAAGAGTAACGTGATTGATGATAGGTTTTGTGGGTATATCTTTTTCTGTAAGCCCTCACGATACTATACTAGTCTATTGGGGCCAACCGATGGTTTAAAAGCTTGTTGCACGTGCTAAGTGCAACCGTGTCTCCTGCGAAAATAAGATTTATTTCAAGCATTGTGTACTTTTTAATTTTATTTTGTAATTTGATAAGTGTACCAATTCACCGTAAATAATAGAAAATCACTCAATTATCAAAGATAAATGTCATGCATTTCATGTCATGTCATTGTCTTGTCCCTTTCATATAAATTTGTCTTTTTTTCTTTAGCAACAACTACCAATAGAATTGTCACTTCTTCGGCGGGGCTCGGTATTGCGTAATCATCCAAATGTGTAGGTATAATAGTGTTTGCATTTATTCGTTTTATCTATTTTATGTACCCCTATTATAGCGAGACAATATTTTTTTCTTTAAATACAACACTTCTCGCCCAATATTAATACACATCAAAATATCAAGTTCTTTAAATGTATACTCGTTTGTTTTCCTCCTTGCTAAATTTTAATCATTACGCTTTCCTATAATTCCTTTTATACTCACGACGAAGACCTCACCCTAATCATGTGTTACTCAAACGTTGTAACTAATACGACTGGTGTAAATATCTCTTGGACGGATTTTTGGAGGCAGGTGCACCAAATGTTCAAGGAAATAAGTAGGAACCTCAACCATCGTAACTATCAATCGCTCCGATTTTGTTTTTCGGTTATTAGAAATAGCGTGAGAAGCTTCATGGAGAATTCTTTGTTACCATTATATCGAACCAGAGCTGGACGACAAAAGAAATGATTGTAAGTGTTTGTCATTTAATTATATTTTATATGTTTAGAGGATTTTCCAATTATACACTAATTGATTGGATTTTTGGTTATTTATTTTAGGAAGAAACGGCCCATACCGCATAACGGAAAGCCATTCCATTTTGATCATTGCTACTCAATAATCATAGACGTTATTCATGGTTTAAACCCGGAACTGTTAACACGCGAACCAAGTCCTAATAATTCTGGTGATGCGTAAGTGGTTTGTTGATAGGCTTTGTGGGTATATCTCTTGGTAATCCCTCACGAGACAAAACTCGTCCATTGGGTCCACCCTATGGTTTAAAGGCTTGTTGCATAGGCTAGTACAACTGTGGCTCATGCGAAAATGAGTTAGGGTTTAATTAGGGATTGTAGTATACTAACTTGTTAATTGTACTCCAATGAATGTAGTTAGTTTTGTTAATTATTTTGAGATTTTTACGGTTCATAAAGGAAATCATTCAAACGTTGAATTATAATTAATAGACTGATAATATGGTCCCACTAGTATGAAAACAAATAGATCACTTCTTTCAATTTGATGCTATAGTCTTTGCATGCGGATAGTGTTTTCAATTATAAACGGTTTGGTTATACACTACTGTGTGGTCCATTAAGTGAAAAAATAATTCATTATGCGCTATAAATAGATGAGATCTCAGGCATACTAAGACACATTCAATTCACCCAATCTACTCGCAATATACAAAAATAATTTATAATATTTTAATTTTAAAATCATGAGGCATAGGTTTACAGAGCAAGAAGACTTAGCAATCTTTAGTTCCTGTGTGGCTGTTGTTAGAGAGGAAGATGTGGAAATAAGAGAAGTTAACGGATTAACCTTTTGGTCCAGAGTGATGGCTGAAGTTAAAGAAAGTAATCCCAACCAAAGACCAAAGCTTGTTGTTCAAAGTAGGTTTATGATGATAATTTTTTTTTTGTAAAAACCTATATTGGGATGTAGGTGCTTTTTTATCAAACGGAGTCACCTACCCTGACCCCGGAGACCAATGATATTGTTGTAGATGTGGTAAGAAAGGGTTCGTTCAAGACTTGTGAAGATTTGGTTTTAAACCTAATTTATGAAACTAAAAATAACAAAACTCAAACAAAGTTGATTTCAAGATTAAGAGAATACTGAGACTAAGATTCCACTATTTTCTAATTTCCAAAGTGATTTAGTTCAATAATTAAAATTATGCAATTCATATATTCAATTTAATTCTAAAATATTGCAACAATTCGAGCCAAAAATTGATAAATTTGAACCATTTTCCTTCATTTTTTTGTATTAATCTTCAATATACATTCTTAGAGATTCGATAAGGCTTATATTGGTTGGTAAGTATATTTATTTGTGATTGTTATCATGTTCTTGTTTTGGTTTGCTTAATAAGTTTCTCTTTTGTCATTTCAAACCACAATATTTAAAATTTGAGCAAATTTCATTCACTTTTATGTATTAATCTTTAGTA
>JAJJMC010007948.1:1047995-1065594 GCA_023531435.1 Papaver californicum | reverse complement strand
TTCTTTCACTACTATGTATTAATCTTCAATATACATTCTTAGAGACTATTTAAGCATAGTATTGGTTGTTAAGTTCATTTATTTATGGTGGTTATCATGTTCTTTCTTCGGTTTGCTCAATAAGGTTCTCTTTTGTAATTTTAAACCAAAAATTGTTAAATTTGAACTATTTTCTTTCACTTTTGTGTATTAATCTTCAATATACATTCTTAGAGACTTGTTAGCCTTGTATTGGTTGTTAGGTTCAATTATTTATGGTGGTTATCATATTCTTGCTTCGGTTTGCTCAAGAAGGTTCTCTTTTGCCATTTCAATCCAAAATATGTTAAGTTTGAACTAATTTCATTCACTTTTGTCTATTAATCTTTAATATACATTCTTAGAGACTTGTTAAGCCTTGTATTGGTTTTTAAGTTCAATTATTTCTAGTGGTTATCATATTCTTGCTTCGGTTTGATAAAATAGGTTCTCTTTTGTCATTTCGAGCCAAAAATTGTTAAATTTGAACCATTTTCCTCCATTTTTGTGTATTAATCTTCAATATACATTCTTAGAGATTCGATAAGACTTATATTGGTTGGTAAGTTTAATTATTTGTGATTGTTATCATGTTCTTGCTTCAGTTTGCTTAATAAGGTTCTCTTTTGTCATTTTAAACAAAAAAATGTTAAATTTGGACATTTTTTTTCCCTTTTATGTATTAATCTTAAATATACATACTTAGAGACTTGTTAAGCCTTGTATTGGTTCTTAAGTTCAGTTATTTGTGGTGGTTATCATATTTTTGCTTCGGTTTGCTCAAGAAGGTTCTCTTTTGCCATTAAAAACCACAATATGTAAAATTTGAACCAATTTTATTCAATTTTAAGTATTAATCTTTATTATACATTCTTAGAGATTCAATAAAGCTTATATTGGTTGTTAAGTCCAATTATTTGTCGTTGTTATCGTGTTCTTGCCTTGGTTTGTTCTATAAGGCACTTCTTTCTCGTTTTGAAGAACCAAAATATGTTTGATTTGAACAGTTGACCTTCAATTTTGTGTATATATATGTAACATACATTCTTAGAAGCTTTTTAAAGCTTGCTTTGGTCATTTATAGTGTTTATCATATTCTTGCTTCAATTCGCTCAATAATGCACTTTTATTTATTTCGAACCAAAATATGATAAATTTGAACAAAATTATTTCAGTTTTATGTATTAATCTTCAATATACATTCTTAGAGACTTTTTAAGCCTAGTATTGGTTGTTAAGTTCATTTATTTGTGGTGGTCATCATGTTCTTTCTTCGGTTTGCTCAATAAGGTTCTCTTTTGTAATTTTAAACAAAAAAATGCTAAATTTGAATTATTTTCCTACACATTTGTGTATTAATCTTCAATATACATTCTTAGAGACTTTTTAAGCCTTGTATTGGTTGATAAGTTCAATTATTTGTGGTGGTTATCATATTCTTGCTTCCGTTTGCTCAAGAAGGTTCTCTTTTGCCAATTCAACCCAAAATATGTTAAGTTTGAACCAATTTCATTCACTTTTGTGTATATATATTTAATATACATTCTTAGAGACTTTTTAAACCTTGTATTGGTTGTTAAGTTCAATTATTTCTAGTGGTTATCATATTATTGCTTCGGTTTGATAAATTAGGTTCTCTTTTGTCATTTCGAGCCAAAAATGGTTAAATTTGAACCATTTTACTTCATTTTTGTGTATTAATCTTCAATATACATTCTTTGAGATTTGATAAGGCTTATATTTGTTGTTATCATGTTCTTGCTTCGATTTGCTCAATGAGGTTCTCTTTTGACATTTCGAACCAAAAATTGTTATACTTCAACCTACTTTCCCTCATTTTTGTGTATAAATCTTCAATATACATTTTTAGAGACTTGTTAAGCCTTTTATTGGTTGTTAAGTTCAATTATTTCTAATGGTTATCATATACTTGCTTTGGTTTGCTCAATTAGGTTCTCTAAAGTCATTTTGAACAAAAAAATGTTAAATTTGAACCATTTTCCTTCATTTTTGTGTATTAATCTTCAATATACATTCTTAAAATGTTAAATTTGAACATATTTTCTTTCACTTTTTTTTATTAATCTTCAATATACATTCTTAGAGACTTTTTAAGCCTGTATTGGTTGTTAAGTTCAATTATTTGTGGTGGTTATCTCATTTTTTTTCTTTGGTTTGCTCAGTAAGGTTCTCTTTTGTCATTTCAAACCAGAATATGTAAAACTTGAACAATTTTAATTAACTTTTATGTATTAAACTTTTGTATACATGCTTAGAGACTTGTTAAGCCTTTATTGGTTGTTAAGTTCAATTATTTGTGGTGGTTATCATATTTTTGCTTCTGTTTGCTCAGTATGGTTCTTTTTTGTCATCTCAAACCAAAATATGTAAAATTTGAACCACTTTCAATTACTTTCTGTATTAAACTTTAGTATACATTCTTAGAGATTTGTTAAGGCTTTTTATTGGTTGTTAAGTCCAATTATTTGTTGTTGCTATCATGTTATTGCGCTGGTTTGTTCTATAAGGCTCTCTTTTCTCATTTTGAATAACCAAAATATGTTAAATTTGAACAGTCATCCTTCACTTTTGTGTATCTATATGTAAAATATATTCTTATAGAATTTTAAGGCTTTTATTGGTCGTTTATAGTGTTTATCATATTCTTGCTTCAATTTGCCCAAGAATGCTCTTTTTTTTCATTTCGAACCAAAATATGATAAATTTGAACAAATTCTTTCACTTTTATGTAGTAATGTTCAATATACATTCTTGGAGACTTGTTAAGCCTAGTATTGATTGTTAAGTTCATTTATTTGTGTTGGTTATCATGTTCTTGCTTCGATTTGCTCAATAAGGCTCTCTTTTGTCATTTCAAACAAAAAATTGTTAAATTTGAGTCATTTTCCTTCATTTTTTTGTATTAGTATTCAATATACATTCTTAGAGATTCGATAAGGCTTATATTGTTAAGTCTTGTATTATTGATTGTATGTATTGGTATTTTTGGAGTTAGAATGTCTATTTTTTTAGCTAGGGTTTTAAAAAAATTTAGCTAGGGTTTACGTTTTCTTCTTTGATTCTGGTACTTTACGTTTGATTAGGATGGATTTGCCGAATCCTAATCCGTGTACGATTACAAGTAACAGTCTGAGTTCTTCTACAACTCTTAATTCAGCGTTTTTAGAATTACAATAGGAAAAGAATTCAACTTCGGTGGCTATATTAGAGAAAGCTTTTTCCAAAAGCCCTAGTACGTATGCTGATTTGCTGAAAGCCACAAAGAAGTTTGATTCAACAACTATTAATCTTAATACTTTACCTAAACCTATTTCTAAAGATGGAAAAACAGCTTTGGTTATTCCTATGGAGCTATTTCATGAAGGATGTGAGACGTGGAGATTCAGTCTCATAGGGAGATTAAACTTTAATGGGTTATTTTTTGCTGATGTGAAGAAATCTCTTCTTGAACAATGATAGATTGATTAAAAAAAGATGTAGATTTGTACCTATATCCAAGGGTTTCTTTATTATCAATCTAGATTCTTTAGAAGATAAAGAGAAAATTCTGAATAAGGATGCATGGAATGTAGAACATCAAGTTTTATGTATTCAAGCTTGGACTCCAAGTTTTGATCCAGAAAATCAACGTACATCACATGCTACGGTTTGGGTGAAATTTCCAGGTTTGTTGATGGAGTTTTGGACGGAAAAAATTATTTTATCTCTTGGTCAAGCTTTAGGAACTCCAATTGTGGTAGATAAGAGAACTTTAAACCATGAATACGGTTATTTTACTTCTGTTTTGGTTGATATTGATTTTTCTAAGGAAATTCTTGATGAAATTGAAGTTGTAGTGGATGGAAGGTGTTTTATGTAGGAAGTTGATGTTCCAAATAGACCCAAATTTTGTAGCCATTGCAAGATTGTTGGTCACGTATTTAAAGAATGTAAAAAAGCTAAACAAACTTTTGTGAAACCTGGGCATGAAAGGTGTGTTGTTACTGAAGTGGTGAATCAAAATCATGCAAAACCACAAAGAAGTAATGAATGGAGGCAGGTAAAAGGAAAAAAATTATATTCATAGTTTTACTAGGAATGCTGAGCTTGTTTCTAACAATAAATTTGATGTTCTTAATAGCTTGGCTGATGAGGTTGATAATGAAGTTTTTATAATTACACCAAAAGTTGATGAGTTACTTGATAATAATAACCTTAAAAATTATTGTTCTGAAGTCCATGAGGCTGAATTGGGTTTTAGAAGTGAGGGTTTTCTTGAAGAGGATGTTGGGAGTGATATGGAGGATGTTGGCCGGCTTGATACTTATAATGCATCTGAATTGGGATCTAAATCGTGGGGAAAGATTGATGAATGAACAAGCTGAAATAAGAAGGCTTTGCGTGCAAGGCTTCAATCTTTTGGTAAAAATAAGGAAGCCGTATACAATATGGAAACCGTCCACAACATAGAAACCGTGAGTAATAAGGAAGTTGATTTAGGATCGGTTTTGGAAGATGGAATTGATTTGGTTTTGGAAACTCGTGGTAATTCTCTTGGTGCAAAGGTGAGTAAAGGTAGGTATCCTAGATTACCTGGATGTGTTGTTGGAGATGGTAATGCTGGTGGTGGTAGTATGAAGGTATCAAATACTTCTAATCTGAATAGTTCTTAATGAAAGTGCTTTTTTGGAATGTTTGTGGTATTGCTAGATAAATAGATAAAAATAAACTCAAAGATCTTATTAAAGTGCGTCAACCTGCTTTGGTGTGCTTGGCGGAACCTAGAGTTGCTGTGAGTGATTCGTTCATTCAACGGTTAAATTTGAGTGATTTTAGAAGTGATGTTATTCATAATTCTACTGATTTGCGTATTGGTAATTTTTGGATTTTTTGTTCAAAAGATTTGAGTACTCCGGTGGTGGTTAATTATAGTAGGCAAGCTATTTCTATCTCCATTTCAGGTGTTATGGTCTCTTTTGTTCATGCTAGTTCTTTGCAGATTACTAGAAGGGGCCTGTGGAGACAATTAAATATGGATATGGCTATTTAATGGATGGTGATTGGTGATTTCAATTGTGTGCTTCGTTTGGAAGAAAAGAAAGGTGGTTGTGAACCTAGGAGTTCAGTCATTAACGAGTTTAGTGATTGGATATATAATAATGATCTTTTTGAAGCTGATGCTTTGGGTGTTAATTTTACGTGGGCTAATGGCCAAGATGGGGAAAGAAGGACTGTTAGTAAATAAGATAAAGCACTCATTAATATTGCTTGGCTTAGTAATTTTGAGAATTGGCGGTGTAAAGATCTTCCAAGGGAAGTTTCTAACCATTCTCCTTTAACTGGTTTTCCTTTTGTTGTTGCTAGGCCGAAGCGACTCCTTTTCGTGTTCAAAAGATGTGGTTTTCTCATCCTGACTTTATGAATATGGTGGCTACAAGCTGGAGTAGTCATGCTTATGGTAATCCTGGTTTTGTGTTTCGTTACAAATTAAAGCTTTTGAAGAAAACTATGAAAAAGTGGAATTGGGACGTTTTTGGTAATGTTAATAAGCGTTTGAAGCAGGCAGAGAGGAAGCTAGAAGTGGTGTTGATGAACTCGGATGAAGACCCAGCTGATGGTACGAAACTTAATATTCTCAAGGAAGCTCAGGTGGAGGTTTATGATACCAGAATGCAGATTACAACTATGTTGAAACAAAAAGATAGAAACAAGTGGTTGGTGGAAGGACATAGTAACACTAGATGCTTTCATAATAGTATTCGTGTTAGGAGAAGTAATAACATGATTTCTGAACTTGTGGATGATACAGGTACTACTATTACAGATTCTCAAGGGCTTAGTGATCATATTGTGCATTATTTTCAGAATAAATTCAATGGTGACGTCTCTACTTTAGAGGAACAACTTTTTAATGTAGATCACGAAGTTATTTCTTTAGAGGAAAGACAAGCCATGGATTGTATTCCTTCAAATAAGGAAATCAAAGCAACGGTTTTTAATTTAGGGGATGATTCAGCTCCAGGTCCGGACGGTTTTGCTGGTTTTTTCTACAGACAGTGTTGGGACATTATTCAGGGTGATTTACTAAAGGCTGTCACTTATTGCTGGCATAATAGAATTATTCCAATGGGTGATAAGTGCATAATTTATACATTTTAAGTATCATTTCCTCAACGAAAGGGAGTTGTATTTTAGGTTAGTTTAGATTTGTAGTTTGCTTGAGGACTAGCTAAAGGCAAGTGTGGAGGAATTTGATAAGTGCATAATTTATACATTTTAAGTATCATTTCCTTATACTTATTTGCTAGATTTTGTGTGAATTACCGTGTGTTAGTATTACTTTTGTAGTTTCTGTGTTTTATTAGGTTACATCTCTGAAACAAGTGAAATTGAGATTTACAAGAGAAGAATTTCCAAATACCTGGTAGTACTCAGACATATCCAGGAATTAAGGGCGAAACCAACGGCGAAACAACGAGGTCATTCCGACTTCGTAAGAGAAAGTTATGGGTGAAAAGAGGAATTAAGCTTGTCGGTTTCACGGAACCGATTGTTAAACGGGTTTTGAATTGAAAAATTGCTAAAGTCGCCAGTGGTTGTGCTAAGGGCTTCCTAATTATTTGAATAATGTTAAAGGCAACACTGGAATTACTGAGGGCTTTCAGGTTTAGAATTATTATAACAACACCTACTCTACTGATAAGGGCCACCTTCCTCTTCCACAGCTCACGAACATAAACTTTAGGGTTCTATTTTGTGGCTGTTGGTTATTGTTGGTAAGAGAGGTATAGAAAATGAATTAGGCTTTGACAGTGAAGTTTCTTTGCTGTAAAAGAATTGGTTGAGGAGAAATTGAAGCTCGGGTCTGTGAGTTGTGTGAAGGATAATAGTCCCATATTGCTAATATCCCCCAATAAACTTAAAATATAATATGGAAGGGACACTCCACTCATTTCCAATTGGTTTTGAGTTGGATGCCCGCAGACTTTAACATAGTATCAGAGACAGACCCGTACGAGAGTAAGCCCAACGACTACCCCTACATATAATGGTCCACGTGTTAGAGGCCCACAGAGAGTGCCCTACACGTGAGGGGGCGTGTGAAGGATAATAGTCCCAAATTGCTAATATCCCCTAATAAACTTAAAATATAATATGGAAGGGCCACTCCGCTCATTGCCAATTGGTTTTGAGTTGGATGCCCGCAGACTTTATGGTTCTATTTTGTGGATGTTGGTTACTGTTGGTAAGAGAGGTAGAGAAGATGAATTAGGCTTCGATAGTGAAGTTTCTTTGCTGTAGAAGAATTGTTTGAGGAGAAATTGAAGCTTGGGTCTGTGAGTTGAAGGTGGCAGCGATGATAAAAGACGTGAAAGGATGTTGTGATTGATCATCATGATGATCATGATGATTGTTAATGGTTGATATCGATTTTGAAGGGTGCAGCGAGATGATGTTGATGTTTAAATATATGGGTTGGTTATTGATTGCAGCGAGAGATAAATGAGTTGTGGTCTTGGATGCTTTTGCCACAAGAGGTGAAAGTTATCCATGGCAGTGATAAGAAAGTTTGTTGGAGGATGTTGACGTGAAGATGAAGATTGAGCTCGAATCAATGGTTGATAAGGTTGATGATGTGAGGCTGTTGTTCGTGATTGATGGTAGCGGAGTTAGTGATTGTTGGAACTGTTAGAGGATCGAGATAGGCAGTCGAGTCTGTGGAAGAGAAGATAGTTCTCGGTGTAGCCTGAGTTTATTGGAGCTATGGCAATGATGAGAAGAAAAACAAAGTCAGTTGGAGAGTTGGGGCTGTTGAGTCAGGGCAAGGTTTGAGTCGAAGAGGAGTCTGTGACAATGGAGTTCGAGTCCTGACAGTGTTACTCAAAAACTGTTGGTTCATAGTCGAGTCTGGTGGAGTTTAGTTTGGCAAGGCTTGAGAGAGAAGTCAGGGAAGAACAGAAAGACCGGAGTTTTTAATGAAGAAAAACTAGGATTTCGTTAAAGCGTGTGTGAGGTTTTTAAGGAATGGATTGAGCAGCCGACTTCGTGTTGTTTCTAGAGTTTAAAATCGGTGATTGAATCCGTGTCTTGGACGGAAAGAAAAAAGAGGCGGTGACTTGGCCTCTATAAATAGAGACTCACGTACACCTTCACATACATAGGGAGATAGACATAGATATACCTTGGGAGACAGAAACTCACGTAAAACAGACCTTCACTGACAGAAAATTGGAGAGGCGGAAAACTTCACGAACAGAGAGATATCGGTTAGTTGTATTTATTTTATTAATTTTTATGGCTTTTGAGAAAGTTATGTTGGGTTAGTTCTCTTGTTAGGGCGAAAGGATGAACTTGTAGAGATGGTTTTCTTTGTGTTTCAAAACTAGGGTTTTCAACTGTATGAACTAAATATTATTATTTTGTCTCTCTATCAACGTTTTACCTTCTCGATGATTTTTCATGTTCTATGCCATGTATAGTTTATTGTTTAATTAGTACAAGGAATCGTTGAAACCTCGTATGAAATCGTTTTTATGAATAATCTTTGACTCTTTATGCCATGTATACTTAGTACTTCGAAATTCTACCTTAGGTTGAGAACAAACAATTCTTTTTTGAAAGTTTTTTCTTCAATTCTTAAACGAAAAATCTTTCGTGTATTAGTAGCTAGATTTGCTACTGTACATGAGTAAAATTGAGACCCTAGGTGACGAACGCAATTAAACCCTAATCTACAACGGATTCCCGGAACCTTAACGTTTTCCTCTTCTTGTTTTCAAACTTTATTAAATAATCTTAATTCATTACTTAATTTAATTATTTATAAAAAACCTAAAAAAATATTTTAATACAAACTCTTCGTGGGAATGAACCATATTTGCTTTTGTCTACATCTTTCGACACTGTGCGCTTGCGGTAAAACAAAGTCGGTTTTCCGACGCATCAGTAGAAGCCATACCTACCAAAACGAACGATCGCCATGTTGTGATCAAGTTCGTAAGAGAATACATATTTTCTCGATTTGGTACCCTTAGAGCCTTTATTAGTGATGGAGGATCACATTTTTGTAATAGATCTTTTAAGACACTTTTAAGTAAGTACTCCATTGCACATAAAGTTTCTACACCATATCATCCCCAGACTTGTAGTCAAGTCGAAGTTTCTAACCGACAAATTAAGAAGATATTAGAGAAAACAGTTAATCATAATCGTAAAGATTGGTCTACACGGTTACTGGATGCACTTTGCGCATATCGGACTTCTTATAAGACACCCATTGGTATGTCTCCCTTTAGACTTGTCTATGGAAAAGCCTGCCATTACCTGTTGAGTTAGAACACAAAGCTTACTGGGCAATTAAGACCTTTAATGTTGATTTGTCTACATATGGGAATCACCGTAAACTTCAACTCAATGAGTTAGAAGAAATTAGGAATGATGCATATGAAAATGCAAATCTTTACAAAGAGAAAACTAAAGCGTTTCATGATAAATCGATTAGTCGAAAGCCGTTTCAACCTGGACAAAAAGTTCTCTTGTATAATTCTAGGTTGCATTTATTTCCTGGTAAGTTAAGATCTCGTTGGAGATGCCCATATTATATCAAAAAAGTTTTCCCTCATGGGGCTGTCAAACTTGAGAATAGAGAATGTGGTAATTCTTCACACATTTTTATGGGATACTCGGATATAATTCGGAAGGATTTTCCTTCCTACCCTTCAACTTGTGCAGGATTTCTATCTTCATTCCTTCCCGCACACGTGAGAACCATAAAGTGCGTCCTTTGAGTGTCAAATTCTTAAAAGCCTATTGGTGAGGCAGAAACATTCGGTTTCTCTCGATTCTGAATTCTTCCATATGGTGGTTTTCTCCTAACTCAATAGTTAAGCATAAGAATAATGTTCTTTGATACATCTGACTTCTAATTATTAGTTTGCATAAACTTTATGTCTTCGTAGCTCTTTGAATGCAGGTGCTTTGGAATTCTTAGAAGTTGGAATAGGTTTTATGGGTAAATCTCTAGTAAACCCTCACGATATAAAACTCATCCACTAGGGACACCTAGGGGTTTAAAGGCTTGTTACACATGCTAAATGTAACCGTTTCCTCAACGAAAGGGAGTTGTTGTATTTCAGATTGGTTTAGATTTGTAGTTTGCTCGAGGACTAGCAAAAGGCAAGTGTGGGGGGATTTTATAAATGCATAATTTATACATTTTAAGTATCATTTCCTTATACTTATTTTTTATATTTTGTGTGAATTACCGTATGTTAGTATTACTTTTGTAGTTTATGTGTTTTATTAGGTTACATCTCTGAAACAAGTGAAATGGACTTTACAAGAGAAGAATTTCCAAATACCCAGTGGAACTCAGTATATTCCAGGATTTCTACTCTCCATATTGTAGATAATTGAATTATGAAACCAACGGCGAAACAACGAGGTCATTCCGACTTCGTATGAGAAAGTTATGGGCGAAAACAGGAATTAAGGTTGTCGGTTTCACAGAACCGATTGTTAAAAGGGTTTTGAATTGAAAATTGATAAAGTCGCCATTGGTTGTGCTAAGGGATTCCTAATTATTTGATCAATGTTAAAGGCAACACTGAAATTACTGAGGGCTGTCAGGTTTAGAATTATTATAACAGCACCTACTCTACTGATAAGGGCCACCTTCCTCTTCCACAGCTCACGAATATAAACTTTAGGGTTCTATTTTGTGGGTGTTGGTTACTGTTGGTAAGAGAGGTAGAGAAGATGAATTAGGCTTCGATAGTGAAGTTTCTTTGTTGTAGAAGAATTGGTTGAGGAGAAATTGAAGCTCGGGTCTGTGAGTTGTATAAAGGATAATAGTCCCATATTGCTAATATACCCTAATAAACTTAAAATATAATATGGAAGGGACACTCCACTCATTTCCAATTGGTTTTGAGTTGGATGCCCGTAGACTTTAACATGGTATCAGAGACAGACCCGTACGAGAGTAAGCCCAACGACTACCCCTACATATAATGGTCCACGTGTTAGAGGCCCACAGAGAGTGCCCTACACGTGAGAAGGGCGTGTGAGGGATAATAGTCCCACATTGCTAATATCCCCTAATAAACTTAAAATATAATATGGAAGGGCCACTCCGCTCACTGCCAATTGGTTTTGAGTTGGATGCCCGCAGACTTTATGGTTCTATTTTGTGGATGTTGGTTACTGTTGGTAAGAGAGGTAGAGAAGATGAATTAGGCTTCGATAGTGAAGTTTCTTTGCTGTAGAAGAATTGGTTGAGGAGAAATTGAAGCTCGGGTCTGTGAGTTGAAGGTGGCAGTGATGATAAAAGACGTGAAAGAATGATGTGATTGATCATCATGATGATCATGGTGACTGTTAATGGTTGATATCTATTTTGAAGGGTGCAGCGAGATGATGTTGATGTTTAAATATATGGGTTGGTTATTGATTGCAGCGAGAGATGAATGAGTTGTGGTCCTGGATGCTTTTGCCACAACAGGTGATAGTTAGCCATGGCAGTGATGAGAAAGGTTGCTGGAGGCTGTTGACGTGAAGATGAAGATTGAGCTCGAATCAATGGTTGATAAGGTTGATGATGTGAGGTTGTTTCTCGTGATTGATAGTAGAGGAGTTAGTGATTGTTGGAACTGTTAGAGGATCGAGATAGGCAGTCGAGTCTGTAGAAGAGAAGATAGTTCTCGGTGTAGCCTGAGTTTATTGGAGCTATGGCAATGATGAGAAGAAAAACAAAGTCAGTTGGAGAGTTGAGGCTGTCGAGTCAGGGCAAGGTTTGAGTCGAAGAGGAGTCTGTGACAATGGAGTTCGAGTCCTGACAGTGTTACTCAAAAACTGTTGGTTCATAGTCAAGTCTGGTGGAGTTTAGTTTGGCAAGGCTTGAGAGAGAAGTCAGGGAAGAACAGAAAGACCGGAGTTTTTAATGAAGAAAAACTAGGATTTCGTTAAAGCTTGTGTGAGGTTTTTAAGGAATGGATTGAGCAGCCGACTTCGTGTTGTTTCTAGAGTTTAAAATCGGTGATTGAACCCGTATTTTGGACGGAAAGAAATAAGAGGCGGTGACTTGGCCTCTATAAATAGAGACTCACGTACACCTTCACATACATAGGGAGATAGACATAGATATACCTTGGGAGACAGAAACTCACGTAGAACAGACCTTCACAGACAGAAAATTGGAGAGGCGGAAAACTTCACGAACAGAGAGATAACGGTTAGTTGTATTTATTTTATTAATTTTTATGGCTTTTGAGATGTTATGTTGGGTTAATTATCTTGTTAGGGCGAAAGGATTAACTTGTAGAGATGGTTTTCTTTGTGTTTCAAAACTAGGGTTTTCAACTGTATGAACTAAATATTATTATTTTGTCTCTCAATCAACGTTTTACCTTCTCGATGATTTTTCATGTTCTATGCCATGTATAGTTTATTGTTTGATTAGTACAAGGAATCGTTGAAACATCGTATGAAATCGTTTTTATGAATAATCTTTGACTCTTTATGCCACGTATACTTAGTACTTCGAAATTCTACCTTAGGTTGAGAACAAACAATTCTTTTTGAAAGTTCTTTCTTCAATTCTTAAACGAAAAATCTTCCGTGTATTAGTAGCTAGATTTGCTACTGTACATGAGTAAAATTGAGACCCTATGTGACGAACGCAATTAAACCCTAATCTACAACGGATTCCCGGAACCTTAACGTTTTCCTCTTCTTGTTTTCAAACTTTATTAAATAATCTTAATTCATTACTTAATTTAATTATTTATAAAAAACCTAAAAAAATATTTTAATACAAACTCTTCGTGGGAATGAACCATATTTGCTCTTGTCTACATCTTTCGACACTGTTCACTTGCGGTAAAACAAAGTCAGTTTTCCGACGTATCAGTAGAAGCCATACCTACCAAAACGAACGATCGCCATGTTGTGATCAAGTTCGTTAGAGAATACATATGTTCTCGATTTGGTACCCCTAGAGCCATTATTAGTGATGGAGGATCACATTTTTGTAATAGATCTTTTAAGACACTTTTAAGTAAGTACTCCATTACACATAAAGTTTCTACACCATATCATCCCCAGACTTGTGGTCAAGTCGAAGTTTCTAACCGATAAATTAAGCAGATATTAGAGAAAACAGTTAATCCTATTCGTAAAGATTGGTCTACACGGTTTCTGGATGCACTTTGGGCATATCGGACTGCTTATAAGACACCCATTGGTATGTCCCCCTTTAGACCTGTCTATGGAAAAGCCTGTCATTTACCTGTTGAGTTAGAATACAAAGCTTACTGGGCAATTAAGACCTTTAATGTTGATTTGTCTACATATGGGAATCACCGTAAACTTCAACTCAATGAGTTAGAAGAAATTAGGAATGATGCATATGAAAATGCAAATCTTTACAAAGAGAAAACTAAAGCGCTTCATGATAAATCGATTAGTCGAAAGTCGTTTGAACCTGGACAAAAAGTTCTCTTGTATAATTCTAGGTTGCATTTATTTCATGGTAAGTTAAGATCTCGTTGGAGATGCCCATATTATATCAAAGAAGTTTTCCCTCATGGGGTTGTCAAACTTGAGAATAGAAAATCTGGTAATGTTTTCAAAGTAAATGGACAAAGAGTGAAACCATATTTAGATCTTAAGAACACCGAGGTGGAAACTGTCCTCCTCGAAGACCCGGTCTATCAAGACTAACAAAGTTTGGGATCATGTTTAGTGTATATTAGTAGGATTTTTTTTTGTTTCTTTTTGCAGGGAAACAAGTATCATTTGCTTCATGGGAGTCAACCCATCAGATTTGTTTCCTTCACCTTATCTTTTTAGTTTTTCATTGTTTTTATGTCATTTTAGGATTTCCCATCTTGATTTTACATTGGATGCGTTAGTTTACATTGAGGACAATGTAAAGTTTAAGTGTGGGGGAGTTTAAGCATTCAGAATTCTTAAGTATTCACTTTTTAGGCAGAAATTTTTCAAATTATTTGCATGAAAACCTCAAACTTTTAGATATTTTAGAGTCACTTAGTATACTTCTTTGATATAATATTAGAGAATACAGTATTAGAGTTGTTGATCATTCAATACCCATGAGTGAGGCACCAAACCTTTAATTGTCCGTTTAGAGTGTTTCATTTGTGCAAATTCCGGGTAGAATGATGAGCTACCTAACCTCACACCAATTTCAGCACTACTTTTTGATCTCTTGAGTGCTAATTCTATCAATCACGAGGGTGACATCAGAACTGTGAAAAAACCTTACCTTGTAGTATGATTTGCAGTTGGCACCACTCTATTTTTCTCGACAACAACAGGTCCATGGAAACATATCATCATTAACAAGCGTATGATTACAAAATTTAAGAAAGTTGAAGATGTTTCAGGTTTATAAGCAACACTAAAAGGAGCTAAATTCTATATCCTAGTTGAAAAGTAAGTACAAAAACGGAAAAATCGAAAAAATTGGATTTTTATGAAGTTTATGATACCGAGACAATATAAGTTGTGAAGATTCAAGTAGTAAAGCCCTTTTTCCATGGTCATATTAGTTTGTACTTCATATATTTCTCAACTAAAAAAAAAATCAAAAAATCAAAAAAATAAATTTGTTTTTTTATTACTTTAGAGCACATTTTTGGTATTTATTCACTAAGGCCGTGGGGAAGAAGAAATATATAAAGAGTTTGAAAAAGCAACAAGAATTTGAGCATAAAAGAGTTATAAATTGTCAGAGTTCTATGAAGTTCAAGAGTTCATCATCTAAAGTTGAAGCCAAAGACATTTCTATGCGACACTGTGTTAGTGGTGTTGATTGTAGATTGGGTGAAAAGGTGAGTGAGCATTCTCATCCTTGCATAGTGATTGGTTTCCTTTCGTAGAGATCATTAGAAAACAGGTATTTTCTTCCCACATTTTTATGGGATACTCGGATATAATTCGGAAGGATTTTCCTTCCTACCCTCCAACGTGTGCAGGATTTCTATCTTCATTCCTGCCCGCACACATGAGAACCATGAAGTGCGTCCTTTGAGTGTCAAATTCTTAAAACCCTATTGGTGAGGCAGAAACATTCGGTTTCTCTCGATTCTGAATTCTTCCATATGGTGGTTTTCTCCTAACTCAAGAGTTAAGCATAAGAATAATATTCTTTGATACATTTGACTTCTTATTATTAGTTTGCAGAACCTTTATGTCTTCAGCTCTTTGAATGCAGGTGCTTTGGAATTATTAGAAGTTGGAATAGGTTTTATGGGTAAATCTCTAGAAAACCCTCATGATATAAAACTCGTCCACTAGGGAATAGAGGTAGACAAAGCAAAGTTGACCTTATTAAGAATATATAGGTTCCCAAAAACGTAAGAGATATTAGGTCATTCTTTGGGCATGCAATCTTTTATCGTTGATTCATTAAGGATTTTATCTTGATTTCTAGACCTCTTCAAATAGTTTAAACAAAATGTTTTTAATAGTATATTTTCAAAACGTGCACAAATGTGTACGAAATTGCTTCTTTAGATATTCAACTTACTATTGATACCTCATAGGTGTGTAAATATCAAAATAACAATAAATTCCACCAAGGCTAATGGAAATGGTCCAAAATTTCTTCTAATAGTCTTAAAAAAGTGCTTGTAATAGGATATTTCAAAAACATGCACAAAAGTGCATGAAATTGCCTCTTTCGATATTCAACTTACTACTGAAACCTCAGCGGTGTGTAAATATAACAATAAGAATAGAGTCCACAAAGGCTAATTTAAATGGTCCAAAATATCTTCAAATAGTTTTATAAAAGTGTTTGTAATAGGATATTTCTAAAACCTGCACAAAGTGCATAATATTGCATCTTTCGATAGTCAGCTTACTACTGAAACCTCATAGGTGTTTAAGTATGTAAATAACAATAGAGTCCACCAAGGATAAAGGAAATGGTCCAAAATATCTTCAAATATTCTTACAAAATATTCTTGTAATAGGGTATTTCAAAAACATGCACAAAAGTGCACGAAATTACTTATTTCGATATTCATCTTACTACTAAGACCTTATAGGATTATAAATATCAAAATAACTATAGAGTCCACCAAGGCTAATGGAAATAGTCCAAAAAATATATTCAAATAGTTTTAACAAAGTGTTTGTAATAGTATATTTACAAAACATGCACAAATATGTACGAAATTGCTTCTTTAGATATTCAACTTACTATTGAATTTATTGAAAAGGAGGATATTTAAATTAGTTTCAAAAAAATTATATTCTAATGTTTTTAGATAAAAGTGTACGGTTACAAAACAAACAAACGGCTTACGATAACAGCGAGATAGCATAACTATCAACAAAGAGAGTGGTAGACCACTATGTAAAAACACTACCTATGTAGCCGATAAAAATAAACAAGCTGTAAGAAAAATCAAAAATTTTAGGCCCCAATAGTCTAGGTAGGCCATTGCCTAGCTGACGTAGTATATAAGACGGCTCTGCCTATGGCCCTCCCCCTTCATCAGAGGGGATTACCTCTCATACTCCCAGTACAGAGCATGGATTCCCAACCAAGAACAAAAGCATAAAAAATAAAACTCAGGCTTAAACATTTAAAAATTAATTTCACACCGGCTGCTCTCTTCATGAACGAGGATGACGTGTCAAGGGCATCAATTGATGTAGCTGCAGAAGTACACCTTTACACAAACAAACCTCTGACCTCTTCATTAAGGGAGGCGATTACTTCTCATAATCCCAATACAGAGCATGAATTCCTAACAAAGAACACAAGCATAAAAAATAAACCTCAAACAGGTTTTAAAAAGTAATTCTACACCAACTGCTCTTCAACAACGGATTTCCTGTGATTCTTGGAGACAATTTGGCTCTAACAATGGTTTTTTTAATAATGACTAGCAGCTAGTAAAGAGTAACCCCCTCGCAAAAACAAACATTATGAGACACAAATAAATGTAGCTTTATCACACATTAAATTTTCAGGAAACTTACATGTGCCTGACCAGGAAAGATGGATGATATAACGGATGAACATTATCAAGAAGGGCACCATATTGAGGCAATTAACATGAATTACCAAATCAAGGACTGGGGAAGTTGCTGAGGAACAAGTAACAAAGTACGAAAGAAATCAAGCCTCTGGATTACCTCAGATACAGCCCATACATGCACGGGATACAAAGCTAAACTACCTATAGTCATGGAGATAGAAATTTATTACCAATTCCTTAAACTGAACCATGCTAAATACCAGAGCAGAAAATTCCAAACAGTCTAGATAAACAAATATTATAAAGAGATGCACAGCGAGGAAGAACGATGATAGGGAACTGACCACTTGGCAGTAAAAGTTACTGATGTTCAGGCACTCGCCTCAAAATTTTACATCTTGTTCATTCAACAGTCGCTAGTTATGTGATGCTCAAATAAGTAATGCTTGGAAGCCACAACTTAAACTGCATAGTTGTGGAAAATAAATCTCAAATGAGTATACACATTTCTTTTTGACTGATTTAAATTCAAAAGAACTCCAGCCAGATGTACAATAGATCTC
>JAJJMC010007948.1:989582-1046287 GCA_023531435.1 Papaver californicum | reverse complement strand
AATGGTGTCAAGCTCACCTGTACCATAGAGTAACAACCAGTTGGGTATATTGTTTCAACGGGCTTCCATATAGGCGAGACATTCCAAAGTCACAGATCTTCAGCTCACCCTGATTATTCATAAGAATATTAGAAGTCTTCAAATCCCTGTGAAGTACCCAATTATCATGAAGATACTCAACACCCTCCAACAACTGCAACATGAGACATTTAACTTCACTCTGACTAAAAGGCTGCCTCTTCGTCTCCATTATGCTCTTTAGGTCATGCTCCATGTACTCCATAACCATAAAAATACTATCAAGGCCATCCATAACAACTTCCTTAACCTCAACAATCGATGGGTGATCTGTAGATAAAAGAATGTTAATTTCCCTTAGAGCAGTCATAGGAAAACCTTCTCTTTCTTTCTCCATCTTTACCTTCTTCAGGGCTACAACTTCGCCAGTCTTCTTATCCCTAGCTCTAAAAACAACACCATATGTACCTTCATCTATTCTATTGAGTCTCTCAAACTCATGAACGCTCCTACACCCTTCAAGCATATTTATACTTTTCTTTGTGCGTTTACCCCAACAAATTTCCCCATCTGAATCAGTATCAGAATAGTTTGCACTACCATCTTTATTTATGTCATCCTTATCGATATCTATAAAATCAGTGTCAACCAACAGATGGTCAGAGTAGTCGCCACTGCTAACTGACCCAACCAAACATTCATCAGAACCCGATGATTTAGCTCCTGATCCTTCCCTTATGAATTCCCCAACTTCTGGAGTAGGGTCCTTTTCTCCAGGTGATAGCCTCACGTCCGCCCACCGTGACACCGAAATGTTTCGTGAAACAAACTCATCTTCTATTTCCCCAGGTTCGCAATCATCACCCCTAAGCTGCTCTTGCGCAGATGAAGAATATGACATTGATTGTGTTTCCTTCACAGTAGATCCAACTGAATAAGGTGATACAACATAATTGGCATGAAAACGGCTAACTTTGATGGAAGGTTCCTGCAAAACCCTGTCTAAAATTACATCTCTAGATTTCACTGAAGGAGGAGAACGCCTAGAATTCTTAGAAACAGCTCTCCTTTCCGTCAAGTTACTCACCTCCTTCTCTTCTCTATCTCCAGATTTTTCTGGAGATACCGAAGCAACCCTAGAATTCTTATAAACTATACTTCTAGTCGAGTTACTCGCCTCCTTCTCATGTCTATCTCCAGAATTTACCGCAGATACCGAGGAAACCCTGAAATTCTTAGAAACAACTCTAGTCTTAATCGAATTACTCACCTCCTTCTCCTTCTTCTCTTCTTTATCCCACAAAATAGGAGAAAACTTTCGCTTTTTAACCCGAATTCCGGCATCATTACCCCCATTCTCAAGAACCCCTATTTTACCATTACCCAAATTGCTCGAGTTTGTAGAAATCCTATCCCTTTCTCCCCCAATTTTCCCATTGATAGCCCTCGTTTGATCACGATCATATCCTTCACCTGAACAACTAAGAAATTGCCTTTTCCTACCAATTTTAAGATCAGATTCACGATCCCTAAATTCATTATCACGATAACCCCCATGTCTTCCTGCTGCCATTTTTTAATCAAATCAAACTCGTAAACAAAATAATTCGAATAACAATAGAAAAGAAACAAAGAAAAGGGTTTGAAGCCCTAACCGCAGGAATCACAGTATCACCAAATTGAATGACGAAATTGGATTATGAATCGAAGAAGACAAACAATTAATGAAATTTAAGAAAAAGAAAAAAGAAAAAGAAAAACCCTAATTTTGAGATTTCGGCAAACCTTGGTAGTTGAGTAGAAATTCTGCTATTTTTGATTTGGTGCCGGGAGACTTTGTAACAAACGATAATTGGTTTTCGTTTGGGTTTATGTAGAGAAGGAAGAAAATATTATGGTGATATTTCTTCTTATAACCATCAAGGGACCAAGGAGATTTGGAAGGTACACGGATCTCGATGCAATTCGATTAGGAAGGAAATAATAAAGTAATACCCACGCGGTTAAAGTAGAAGGATATTTCTACCCAATAATTTACTGTTGCACCCTTGATTTTCTTGGGAAGGTGTAGATCATGGTTTTTAGAATGGCACGATTCGCGATTCAAAGCGTACGATTCAAGCCAAAATTTTCAAAAACAATACAATTGCATCAATGTATCGTTTTTATCAAGAATCATATTTTTATTTTTTGAATCTATGGTTCAATTCAAAATTTAAAAAAAAAATACAACATAATTTTGGTAAGCTGAATTTTTTAAATGATCCTTAATCAATTAAGAAGTAAGCTTCCGTAAACAAAATCTAGATAAAGAAAGATTTTTGGGAAATCAATTATTTCCAAAATCTATTAAAACTAACATACGAGTACAAAATTTACAATATGTGTAAGATAATCATACATTAATAAAACATATTTAATATTATTAGGTATGTATATCATTGATAATCCTAAATAGAGTAAAATAAAGACCTCTTGTAATGTTGATTTTTTTTCCTGTAACGTTGATGGTCTTTAGTTGCAGAGAAGATTATGTCGGCAGAAGTGAAGAAGGAGAATAGAAAATGATTCGGTTGAAAGAGTTGGATCTCAAAAAACACTTTCAAGATTTGCATGGAGCACATGTGTTTAGACCTTTGGGTGGAGATGTTTTGATTTTTGACGTCAAAGCATTTTTGGGTGCTATTTCTTACCTGCTAAAATTGCATACATTTATTATATAACTTATGTTTGATATTTATTGTGTAGTAGATACCATTATGCCGTGCCACTGTAAAGCCCAAGTTGAACAAATATGTATTTTACTTCTTAGATTCTAAAAATTTATGTGTAAACAATTTTCAATTGGTATAAAAAAAGATTGACAATGAATCTTCGATTCACAATTCAATTTACGAGTCGATTCTTAAAAATGAAAAACGATTGATGATACGATTCACGATTTAAAAACATTAGTGTACATTGCATTTTTTTTTTCCTTTTTTAAGAATGAGGAGCATGATATCCTAAATTTCATTATAATAAAATATGATTACATTATATTCGATTGCAACCATAAATCAAAATACATAATTGATTAGTACAGTAATCTTGAACCGAAAACATTCTATATCAATATATGTAAACCGACAGGGGATTTGAAATCTTCTAATGGTTTATCACTAATTTGTTGGATACTCTCCGAGAAGATAAGATGCTTCCATAAAAGAAGTAATATGCCCAAATTCAACATCGAATTCTGTAATCTCTAATCATCACAGTTGTAGATGGTTGAAGGAAAGATTGAACGAAATCGAAGACTCTCCAAGAGGTATGAAAAACCGTAACGGCACAAACTAGCCATACATATCACTTATAAAAACACTAGGTTTGTACCCGTTTCGTAATAGCACGGGCTATCTCTTACGGTCGGTATCTTTGAAATAATATATTTCTTTGATATAATATCACTCAAATATATCATAAATAAGTCAATTTTATTACTCATAAAACATGGAATCAATGCTACCTATTAACCGAGCAACTTAGTTATTGTGATTCGATTGGCAACATTTTTATGCTATGATAAACCATGTTACCAAAACAAAAACTCAATAAAGTTGAATGAATAATTAACCCGCAAGTACCATGGTTGCGTATAAAAATTCAAATCACATATAACCAATTGAAAATTACTTCATTTAATTAGTGTCATCATTTAGGCATAATGGAAGAAAATATAGTCAGTCAGAACGACTTGTATGAAAAATACGTCCATTTTTTTTTTCTTCAGTATTTTGCTTTTGTTACAATAGTAGATCAGCAACACATTTAACCAACAAAGCGTTGTAAACCAAGGCCACTGAAGTGATTTAAAGTAGAACTTCAAGATACACCACATTTGTTGTAGAAGTTATTTCTGGTTTATCTCCCATCAAAAACCTTAATCTCCTCGTTGTTGTGCATCTCGACAACGCCACGTAAAGCTGTCTATGACTAAATAATGGTGTTGTTAAATCTATTCCCATAAATTTCACCGAATTCCCTTGAAACATGTTGATCATCATAGTGTATGCTAGATTTACTGAAAATTGCCTCCTTGTCATTTTTACCAGTACATCGCCAGAAGATGGAATCTGCGATATCATCAGGATAAATACCAACTCTCCCTGTTGTAATAGGGAGATACAGAGTATTTTTTGAAATTCATGTTCTAATTATTAGTACAAAAATAATGAACATTAACCATTTAGATGGGCCAAATCATAACAACAACTAAAACTAATGAATAGGTTAAGCTGCATGTTGACATGCATACATCTACTTTTAAAAAGGATGAGCATTCTTAATGATTGTCCATATTAATCTTCCCAAAGCCAAAACACCCACAAATATCATAACTTGAATTCACTTAGACTATATATATATATATCTATATATATATAATTGGTACAAAAAAATCCCTTCGACAACTATGCAATATTTGAACATTCCTATCTCTCTAAATTTGTTAAATGTACTGCAGATGAGAACCTACCTCAGGCTACAAAGAGTACTTCATGGAAAATCTCACCATTATGTAATTCAAAACTTAAATCCACCCAAATATCAGCTCCAAAATATAGATATTACCATTATTCAAAATTCACCTTTGCATATGACAATGCTTATCTTTCACTATGTCGGTTAGTTGTAGCTAAAACGATAGCCATAAAAAAATATCAAATACAGACATTATTTTCATTGCTAACATGCACACATAGAAGGAAAAGAAGTATCCAAAAATTGTGCCGCAATAAAACCAAGCTAATATAGGAACCCTTCAAGCAGTACACCGTATCCAGATAAAATAAAAGCATGCATCAAAATGTTTTATCAGCTCTCTTTATTTCTCAATGTGTCCCATTTTAATGAATTACACAATAGTAATGTACCTTGATAGAAAGTAATGAGCTTCCTAGGACTTCACAATTCCTCTAATACAGTTTCATAACCTTCTTTTCTGCACAAAATGATGCTACCGTCTTTATACTCCCAACAACGTCATTGTTACCTCATACATCATCCGCAACCATATGATATTTCGGATGATTATACCCCAAATAAACTTTTAAATTTAATTTACTTTTACATCAACATTAAATCCTTTCACGAATTTCATGAAAAAATAGACCATAATTTGATTGGATTTACCTTGAACCTAAAAATTGTTCAGAAAAAAAGGCATAAATATATTAACACAGACAAAATCAGGAAGTTGAAAGCATGCCGACAGGTCATCTAGATAGGTCATCATATATTTAATAAATTAGATGTCCACTCATATAATGGTTCAGTTAGTTTTGTATGATGCATGTGAGTTAGTGGATATGTCCCTATAAAAATGGACAAAATTACATATGTTGATAAATATGTTAACACATAAAAAATCAGGAAGTTGAGAGCATACCGATAGGTCATCTAGATAGGTCATCATATATTTAATAAATTAGACGTCCACTCATGTAAAGGTTCAGTTAGTTTTATGTGGATGATTGAGTTAGTGGATATGTCCCTATAAAAATGGACAAAATTACACATGTTGAATCTTCATGCCGGAAATTCAAATGAATCTCCAACAATAATATGTACTCGGTGAAATTTCAACTGAATACATTCGTTAAGAAAACAAACCTCAATAGGTGTTGCCTGGTGAAAAAACCCCTACTTGCTCAGCTTCGCCTCGTATTCAATTTTAGTTTGACATTTAAATTTAAATCCACTCCTATAGTATTGTCATTTGGTTTTATTGGTCTCACCTTCAAAAATAAATCATTGTAACATGCGAATCCATTAATTATACAGATCGTTTAGATATCAAAAAGTCTCAGAGAAAAAATTCAATATAGGCATGTTGATGGATCTAATTCTTTGCATAAACTCTCAAATATGATCATCAAATTTCCGTCAATTATACTTTTTCATGTCATATCACGTAACCAAACAAATATAACTGGTACATTCAAATTACATTCGGATACTTTGAAAGTCACATAAGGGTGGGTCCTAAGCGATCAACATATATTTAAATGCCACCTGACCATCCCAACCCAATTTGCATCAAAGTAATGCCAATGTAATTCACACTCAATACTGGTTACAGAAGGATTTCCGGATACGAAACATTTGTTGTCTATCCACCTTTGGTATTACTGGTGATTCAGTAGCGTAGGAAGGTCAACATAGGTTCTGCTTAGTCAAATGCCAACCATGTTAGCTCTTCAGTCTAATTCAGTAAAACGTTTACCGACTGTCAACGGTGAGACATTAGTTTTTGTAAATCTAACCTCATAATTCCCTTATCATGCACCACATCGTACGTACTAATGAATCAAAACTATACTAACTAAAATCCACATGGTACCTTAAAGATGGATGTTTCTTTGAAACGCATTTTTGTTTGCGATTCCCTACAAAATGCAAGAAAAAAAACATAACGTCTCCATACGCTAACACTCAAACCATACCTGGATTCAAAAAACAAGTAAGATATGAGCTTGTGTTTCCATTTGCGGCTACCAATCAGCAGCTTCCTAACTCAACAGAGATAAATTATTTTTTGCCAAAAGTATTTGAGAAGATCACGGTGATTGATAACTTCGAGACCATCATTACAACTGAACATACTATGAAATTTAATGTATGCATTGTTCATAAACTATACATGAAACCCCAAGCTAAAACTATGTTATAATTAGATGATTCACATTATATGAACCTAATAAAATTAATAGCCTCCGAGATACACCCTTACCTTCTTCTATCAAAGTTGATCAACAACAAAATACAGGTCAAACTAATATTTTTGTACATATTAGAGGTTTAACGGGTTTTCAAAAAAGTAGAGGATATATAATTTGAGTGTAACCAAAAAAATATGTTGCAGACGTATATGATGTTAACATATAAATTTCTCGGAGTTAGACCTAAGAAACTTCTATATATACCACCTATTAGGGCATCTCAACCAACAAAATATTCATAGTATATTTAAAAGAAAAAAGAATCATACATATCTACGATGTAACATGATAATTTGTTTCTTGTTCATCAGAGTCTATTTGATCCTTCAACTTCTCTGTCTCCATACTTTTCATGCCTGATAATTTAACACACAAGAAAAGAAGAAAATTAAGAAGCAAATGAAGAAAAAGAAATTAATAATTTGCCAGTGCTATGTTTTTGACCCCTGAAACTAATTTGCCGAACATCAAAGGCATACTCCACAAATGAGCCAACTTTTTCAAACATAAATCGATCGAATTTAAGTCACAAAAAATTGTGAAAGTTTAGACGGCATAGGTTTTGGATGTAGGGTTCGCTGAATAGAATATAAGTAATGATTTGTCCTTTCCTAACACCGAGGTCTTTTCAGCATAATTGTCTCCAGAGTTGGTAGAAAACTCTGCAGTTAAGCGTACTCGAGTGGGAATAATCCAAGGATGGGTAATCTCCCGGGAAAATGTTATTGGATGACTGTAATACCCAATTCGGCAGATAGGGTTTGCCGAATGGAAAATAGATAATGTGCTCGGGCTGGAGTAATCCAGAGATGGGTGACCTCCCGGAAAGCTGCTGCTGGATGACCGCAGCGGTGCCCGTAAAAAATCTCATATTGCCGGATTACTACAGTGGCTAAGTGGGGACAACATCGGTGGAAGGTCGGGTCATTATAATGACTGTAGTGATACCCGTTAAAAATTCCACATTATTGGATAACCGAGGTGACTAAATGGGGACATCGGTGGAGGGCCGAGTGATTACACATGATTGATTTTATTGTATCTGATACCGGTTTCAACATATGTATACTCCACTATTTGACTGCATATGGATCACACGTACTGTCAGCCGATGTAGAAACCTAGGTGATCCAAGCAAAGATCTGATACACTTTTTTAGTGTTGCATCAATTAAGATTCAAGTCATGCTATGGGCCTAACGTACAAATATTACAGTTTTGTGTTGTGTGAAGAAGAACTAAGAACCTACAGTATAGTCTCGCTTCCATTCACACTTGATAAGTGAGCTCAAGTTGGCGAATCCAAATACTTCACATAACTCCACTAATAGCTTAGGTTTTCTGTAAGTCATCGTAGTCTCTTTAACCCACATTTTCATAAGTGAGCTCAAGTTGGCGAATCCAAATACTTCACATAAATCGACTAAAAACTTAGGTTTTCTGGACGTCACTGTAGGCTCTTTAACCCACATTTTCAAAGGCAAGGAGATATAATGAAGGTTGCAGTGGTATAATCCTTAGAGTTCATTATTTACAAATAAATCCAATGACCGCCATAACTCCTACACAAATATCCATAACTTCTAAAATTTTCTAGGATCAAGAGATGGGTGAATTCCTGACGGAGTAACCAAGCAGAAACACAATACACTATTTTCGGCGACAACAATGGAAGTGCTGGTAGAAACATTTGACTGATTGATTAGAGGAGCAATACAATGAAAGTACTGCTAAAAACATTCGATTGATTGATTAGAGGACCAATCAACTATAAAATTCGGAAGTGAAGATAGAATATTAATAGTGACAAATTTAGATTCTTCTAAAACAAAGATGTTCGTTCACTGCGGATCTAAAAAGAAACGTAAAGACACTCAAGAATGGGTTGACAAAGTAGCATCACAGTAATAAAAGTTGTTAAGCCGACACCAATTATATAACCCCAGTAAACTTGAAATAAGTGGTCAGAGTTGAATATTACATAACCTAATATTGTTAAGAACAATCTCAACAGTCAGACCAAAGTTGTTTTTGGCAAATTACAGGAAGCATTAAGAGCTCTTTGGTCTGCTACGTATGGATCCAACCAAAGAACTCCAGATACACCCTCCCAGACAGATGATTAGTTGTTTTTGACAAATTCTTTCTGCTTATTCACGACGCCAGGGAGAGGAGCGAAATTGACACCATGCTTACTTCCTACCTTTGACCCCGATATCACCTTCAAGCAGGCATAGCAAATCGCTCACTGAGTCACCAATATAAACAATCACGTTCAGCTTGCCATTTGCACTTTCGTACTGCCGAAATATTTTCTTGTAAGATTTAACTTTTTATATAGTACACTGCACTACCCTAAGAATTTCTCCTGTAGGAACCCGTCTTCATAATCAAACTCATTTGCTTGTATAGTAGACCCAATGTTCAAAAGCATTTAACATAAAAAGATACTCGCTTACAAAAAAAATTATATGGTTAAATAGTCGGAACATAGGATGGGATAATTTGTCACTGGTGCCACAAATGATATTTATATCTTATAGACTAAGCTTTCATTTTAGAGTGTCTATGCAGTTTAGGTGAAGTGACAGTAGGGCCATCCAAAGACCCACATCCTCTAGGAACGGGTGGGTTCATAGCTAATTAGAGCAATGCAAGGGTCTCACTCGGAAGCTGTTCCATTTCAAAATAAGTCATAAAGCAAGCTTATAAGTGGCCTTTGACGTAGCGTAAATCATAACGACGAAGTAATCACATTAAAGAATATGGCATGACAACCTGAGCTACTGAGTACATCGAAATAGTTAACGTATTTGCACACCCATACCTAAGATAAATGAAGGTCGTCATATATGTACATTTGATTAATCTCAACAAACTAAAAAAGAGCTACTCATTACAAAAATGTTTTCTCTCTCATCCCTCTCTCCTCACGGTGCTCCACCTTGAGTTTTCTCTTTGGAGAAGCTCTTCTAGCAGCATCAATGGAGGGACAGCAGGAAACATCTACATTAAATCAGCAAACTTTACCGAGCAACCACCTATTAACAAAGAAATCTTTTCTTGAAACAGCCAAGACAAGATCCCATGAGCCATTGAAGAGAAATGAAGCTACAAAGATTGACATCAACAGCCTTTGTATGGCAAAAAAGACTACTGGCCAGTTCGTGATAGATATCTCCGATGAGCTATATGGTAAAGCAATGGAGAAGATGAAGTTCTCACTGATAGGCAGGCTAGATTTTAAAAATCTAAAGTTTGCTGAGGTTAAAGCTACTCTACTCCAACAATGGAAGCTAACGGGGGCTCATCATTTTGTCCCAATGACAAAAGGTTACTTTACCATAGTTCTTGCAAACAATATTGATAAGCAAAGAGTATGGAAGGGGGGCCATTGGGCTGTTGGCAATCAAGTGCTGCAAGTTCATGATTTCCATCCTAATTTCAACCCAATCAAGCAACGAACATCAAGGGCGTTGGTATGGGTACAGCTGAGAGGCCTTCCCATCATGTATTGGACGGAGAAGATAGTGATGTCAATATGCACAGCCGTAGGCACGCCTGTGGCGGTAGACTCACGAACTATGGCAAGAGACTATGGCTACTATGCAAGAGTTCTTGTTGATGTAGACTTCGCCAAGGAGATTCCATCGCAAGTCCAAGTAAATGCTGGTGGCCATTCTTTTCTTCAAGCCGTGAACATCCCAAAGGCACCGAAATTTTGCAAAAATTGCAAGATTATAGGCCATTCTTTGGCTGAATGCAAGGGGAGGAAGACGATGAACAGTGCCAATGGTACTTTGGTCAATGAAAGCGACATAGCAAGTGAGCAAACAGGCTGTTCACGTGTTGCTGTGCACAGCACTAGCACATGCCAACAGCTAGCTATGCCACGAGATGAAAGCGACCTTACAGCAGTCAACACTACATGTGGAGCTGTGCATTTGGGTAAAACCAATACTGAAAATGACATAGCAAGGGAGCCAGCTAGCTATTCACGTGATGTTATGCACGGCAATACTCGTGATGAAACTCACATGGGTCTGCAAGGCACCGAAAGGGACAGCACGATAGCTAAGGAAAGCGACAACACAAGCCAACGGCTGGCTGAGAAGTCTGATTTTGAAGCTTCAAAGAGGAAGTCAAGGGACAACCAAGCTTGTGAGAGCAGGCACATGGGTCTAGAGGGTACCGAAAGGGACATTCCAAAGGCCAAAAACACAAGTGTGGCTGTGCATATGGGTTCGACCAACTATGAAAGGGACATGACCGAAGGCATACACGCTAGTGAGATGGCTGTGAAGGCAGCACACGTTGAGCTACAGATAGCTGCTGAAGAAGAGCCCGATGCCGTTGCCGTTGCCGCATGGAAGGAGGCTGTATTGGAATTTCAAGCTAAAATGGCTGCGGATAGTACTACCAAAGAAGACAGGGCACATATGGAAGCTATAGTTGAAATGATAGAACAACAAGGGCTGAACAATATAACAAGCCTCCAGCTGGCAATCAAGGCCTTAATCGCTGAGAACAAGGCAGCCTCGGATAGTGAAGTCACTAAAAGAATCAATTGGGCAGATGAAGCGGACAAGGAGGAAGAAAGAGAGAAGCGGAAAATGCAAGCACCAAAGTCACAAGCGAAAGCTAATGGGCTGGATTGCCAAACTCCTCACACGATGAGCAAAATGAAGAAGAAGACAGCCAAAGAAATGGAAGAGGAACCGAAGGAGCCGGGTAGCATGTCAGCACTACCGAAGAAAAAGAAGAAGAAAGGAACGCCAGTTAAAAAGCTAAAGTGTAAGGAATAGTTGGGCTATCCTCAAGCTGTTTGAGGAGCCAAGTACTAGCTTTATTTATGCCTTTCGGAACCTTAGTGTTCCCAATTACTTGTAACCGTATTTTGTAGCTCTTTCATTCTTTAATTCAAAAGGGACCTAGCCAAAAAAAAAAAAATTAATCTCAACAAACTATATACAAATCATGCACATTAATATCGCTGTCATATCTTTTTTGCGGTTCTTTTATGGTGATAAAAGTTAAGAAGCAAAGTTGAGTTGCATAAACAGATGAATGTATAAATTCAAAGTAACTTTTAACTGAATTTAGCCAACAATGTTCAATCTCCTTTGAGTACATGACGACAGCCATTAAATCTATGTTAGTGTCTGAAAGTTGGTTTTGAACACTAAATAAGAGGCACAATATCCTAATTAACACCTACATTGTAGTTTCATTTTTTCTGTTAGTTAAATCATTATGCTTCTTTCTATCTATTTATGGCGTTATATTTATTCCCTGATCTAAATTTCAAAATTTTGTCAGAAGGAAACCATGCTCTGTATGTAATATTCTCTAGAACCCCATCAGTGTTCATCATTCTACCCATTTAGCAATAAAATAAGTCTTCAATTTATGGAGCATATGTAGTAACACTGTAAAGCTGAGCCATATGCCGCACACTTCGGAGTTTGGATAGTCCCATGTTCTATTAGACCCCGTCAATTCTTACTTACATAACGTAAGCAATTGTTGCTCCCTTGCCTCCAGTAAGTTTCAGTCTATAGACACCTTGGGTGATAAAAGAAGTTTTTGATCATCTTTCAGTCTATAGACACCTTGGGTGATAAAAGAAGTTTTTGAGCATCAGGATGATGTGGTTTTATAGTTGTGGTAAGAAAGGGTTTTAAACTCTCGGATTTGTAAAGATTGATTTTAGATTTAAAAACTAATTTTTAATTAGAAAATATTCACAAAAGATGAAAGTAATATTCACAAATACTAAGGTTATAGATTTCACTATTAACCAATTAAAGTGATTCAATCTAATCAATATTCATACAATTCTTTACGTTTAAAGGGATTCTTATATGTTACAAAAGTAGATTTTCAAAGTAACAATATAAATCGAAAATGTAAAACATTAAAGGGATTCTTATACGTTTAAAGGGATTCTTATATTTATTCCCCCCCCCTGCTTCCTACACATTCCCCTATTTCTACTAAACTCCTCTGCTTCCTACACATTCCCCTATTTCTACTAAACTCCCAACAAATCGAATCTCTTCTTCAAATCTCCGATAGATCTTTTTCATCGATGAGAAATACTTTCGACAATAATTTTCTTCGATGGTGATATCATGATTGATCATGTTTCCATATCCAGACTCGAGAGTAATAGCCTCTTAATACTTAAGAGCTCGAGAATAAAATGTTTACCTGATTCACAATCGAGAATATTTTCTTTCCAATCAAACCCGAGTGATCTGCCGTGAATAATAACTATTTTTATCAAGATTCTCTTGGATTTTTTCCCAAGTCTTTTAAACATGTAAAACTCTTATTCATAGGTTAGAGAATATCTTGTCTTTAACTCCTTTAATATCTCCAAAAATCAATTCCTACATACGCAGATTCGTATATGAGAGAAATATTTTTCCCGCCAATTTTGAATTCAAAAGAGAGTAGGTGCCTTTAGTAAAAGTCAGGGTGCCTTTAACAAAATCCCATGGGTGCCTTTATCAATTTTAGGGGTGCCTTTAACACTTTTTAGCCAATTTTCCCACGATTATTTATTCTTCCAAAAATATCTACAAACACATAAAATAACACAATTAGTACACAATCGAGTACTTGTCAATATAAAGAATTGAAATAAATCAGACACAAAAATATGTCCATCACAGGACTGACACCTGCCAAGCTACACTACGGAATATAAAGATCTGGGAATGCTCAAAGCCTCAAAGGATCAACAATGATGAAAGATGGTAATTTTTAGATGCCCAAAACGTCATATTGATATCAAATTAAATATTATGGTTGACTTTATGGTGTGTGCTGTAATCGGGAAGTTGTAACCTAGGGTAAGCAAACAAATATGACCTAAATCTTGTATTAAAGAAGTTGTAACGGTGAAACTCTAACTCTAGGTCGACTTCGCGAACAATTTAAATAAGCGTTCTTTGAGCTTTAGTGGGCAATTTACTTTTCTCTACTTCTTATAGCTAGATAAAATGCAGAAAAAAATACAGAGGTAGAAAAACCTTACACTCACCATGCATAATATACCGAGCAACAATATTTATTTCAATAAGTAATCAAAGAAAACATAAGGACTCCAAAACATATCCTTGATGAATAAGTATATCAATTCATAGGAAACTCTTGCTTGGGAGGATTTATTGAATCCACCAACTATGACCTCAAATATATAAGCTTTTAGATTTGTATATACCTTGAGAAAGCGAATAGAAACAACGTTAACTCTTGCAAGCATTTCACGTCCGAATTCTTCGTCCGTCCCAAGCAAATTCATCCGTTGTAAGCAACCCATTGAGTCAGCTTGAAAAATTAGCTTAACTGCAAATGGATAAACAAAATGAACGATTAAATTCACACATATAAATACCTCAGATTACTTGAGGCTTTGGGAATTTCAGGGATTTTGCACCATCAGAATGAAATATTTCTTTGACCAACTGCAAATTGATTCCACAACATGAATTCAATAAATTGGAATTTTTAGGCAGGCCTTGGTAGCCTTCGTAAAGATATAACACATCATCAAAGGTATCAAATTTGTTAGGTGCTTTATCGAAGATTGCTTTTATTTGTGCGCGAATGACCTGATCCAGTGCCTTCACCGCATAGGCTAGAAAATCTGAGAACTTCAACTGACTACATTTTTCATCTCTTGGAAAATAAATGTTTAGGTTCAATAGAAACATCCGAGTTTCGTAGTTAGGATCTGTAATTAAATCAATGAAATGGTAATCATTGATAATAATTATTCATCCATCGTTCACTTTAACATTAATTAAAATCTACAAATTAGAAACAAAGGAAATAATAAAACGGGTTTATGAAATGTGAAACCTTTTTTTCCTGGTTTTCGTCCAGTTCTTCCTCTCCGAGGGTAAGGCAACTCGGCTTAGTTTCTGAGAATTGGACGGTTAGTTCCCAAATCATTGTACAATGCATAGTCATAAACTTGATCCCATGCCTGAAGTTCACCGGATGGATGTTCTTCTCCTCAGAATTTTGAGATCGCCTTCCCCGTATTTACGTAAAGGTTCTGGTGTCTAACTTGTTAGATAGCTCTCCATTAATTGCAAACCATACATTAAATTAGAATTAGAATCACAATTACATTTTTCTCTTCCATCCATAATTAGAAACAAATATAAACTCATTATTAAGGAAAATTCTTCAGACTTCAAAAATAAGGGGTACCTGCTCAGCAAAGAACTATGATAACAACATTGAGCAACTATCGATACTCCTTTGATATCTTTCCTAACCAAAGCTTCAAATGCTGGAACTACTGTGTGTTCCATTGCAGCATTATTGTCTGGCACAACCTCAAATCTTTGTAGGTCATAACTCAACATATAAAATGAAGAGTAATTAAACATTTTTTTTAATCAAAAATCAGTAATGAAAACATGCTACAAAATCTTGGTGCTGTTTCTCTCTAAATTATTAGCCACAGTTGTGGTTTAACTGGTGGTTCATATGTAATCTCACCATTTACATTTGCCGGTCTTAAAGGGTAACTAAATGGTAGTTACCCTTTGTAAGTGGTGATTCAGATGTAGTCTTGCTTCAGATATTAATAAATAATACAGTTTGACATCCACTATAGAGATATTTGGACATAGGAACCCAAGTTGAATGAAGTTTGTGAACTAAGGGCTTCATTGAGACGCATGAAGGTTCGACGAACCGATCCATCTGCTGAAAAGGAAAAAAAAAAAATGAATCAACAGTAAATTCAAGCAAAATAATCATGTCTGTTCAGTAAGGAGTCTTAAGGACAGATCAAAACCATTCATTAAGCCCAACAGCCCAGTCATGCAACTACTCAGGTATAATTGATAATTCTGACCAAAGACAAATCTAGTATGTTGAACGGGATCATTGCGTTCCTTTATCAATCATTTTTACCTGGCTCCTGCTGAGTACTAATTTAAAGAAGTATGCACAAAATCGGACTCTACATATCTAGTTCGACTTTTGTGAAATATACGGATCAATAAGTAACATGAATTTGTTAAGGTACAACGAACTCCAAATATGTAACTACAACTTTCTGAATTGATACTTTTATTAATAACAGAAACCATTAAGGGGGTTGCAAACCTGTAGGAGATTGTTCATGATTATGGTCCCATCACCAACATTCGTCTAGACAATGTTCAGGAATGAAGTACGGTTTAAACGCATTAACAGATTCAATCTTTTAGCGCGCACTTGGAAGAGACATGGCATTTAACAAAGCATCCAAATCTCACCACAGGTGTCCCCAATCCTTAACTCTACTACAACCTGAAAACAATAAAAGTGACGATTAGTTTTGTACATGGGATATCTTCAACCAAAAAGCAATCCCATAATGATATTTGCAGTGAAAAAGTGAACTGATAAAAGTGAGGATTTGGTTATAGACTTGCATGTTCCATTCAATTCATGTGTATGATAATTAGTTCCTGCAAGTAAGATTAGTCATTAGAGGCATTGGTTGGAAGACTTACACCAAAAATAACATAGTTCCTGCAAGTAAGAGTAGTCATTAGAGGCATTGGCTGGAAGACTTACACTAAAAATAACATAATCCCTGGCTTCATGAATGATACATAACTCGATAAAAGGAAATATGTGTCATTTAAAAAAAAAATTGGTCAATACACCAAATAAAACCACCTTCACTGTTGCTCGTTATTGATTGTTCTATGGTACAATATAAGCTTGGAAAATTGATAGCTTTCACATAAAACTAATTAATACCTTGTTGTCTTCAAATTCCTCTCCATTATTGGGAGTCGAGAAACCCAACATAAGGATCATGACCTAGAAAAAGAGAGAGTTGGGACTGGTGGTTATTAACAAATGAATCACTCTGTAAGAAAAAAATACTACACATATCCGCTAGAACCTTATTGGTAAAGAATAAGATATCCTTTTGCTGAACACCCTCAAAGCTCATCTTTGTCAGAATCTCTATACATCCAATCTAATTATCTACAAACCAAATAAATCTATAAATTATCAACTACTAAAACAATTTAGATCGAGTTTTCAGCTTATCCATCAACCCATTCAACCAAACATCCAATGACTGAACCATCGAGAAAAAACCCATAAATGTGTATATATATATCAATTAAATTCAGTGATTAGTGGAAAAAGGTTCCCACAAAAAGCAAAGGTTGAAAATCTCTTGATTGATTGTTAATTAAACGAAAGAAAAGAATCAATCAGAAGCTATTATTGTTGTTATTATGAAACTCGTGTTCGTTTATACCTGTTTCGAATTGATAAACCCTTACCTGCAAATTCAAAACACAGAAAACATAATTAAATAAACTGAAAATCAAAAAAAAAAAAGAAGCAAACCCTAATTTCTTTCACCCTTCAATTTATAATAAGAACACAATACAAAATTCAGTAAAATAGGTTCAAAAGAGTAAGATAAATGCACATGGTCTATCATCTAATACACGTTTCTATCAACAAATAAGATAAGAGGCTAAGAGGGATTTACCTTGGAATACCAAAATCTTCACCGGTTGTAACTGAATCGAATCTAGATCAATTTGTCTAATATCAATTCCAAGCCTATTTCCATAAGCTTCGATTTCTGCCATCGAAAACCCTAATCAAATATAGCCTGCACAACAAATTGAAATCGTCAAAACCATAACTCAAAAAATTCGATACCCATACTCTAACATGAGGTATGGGGAGGTCTCTTTTGAATCGATTCCAGGGCGACGAAAGTACTTTATATTTGTCGTTTGCAGAATGAAGCGTTACGGGGGAAGATGAAGTTGAAGAAAAATAATAAAGCCAAGAGGTGTATGCGGAGAAAAAATGTATTATAAGCGAGTGGTACCTAAGTAAATGCAGAACTGTTAGATCTATGATGAGGAGGGGAAATCTCAGCCACCACTAAGACAAATATAATGTATCCTGACCATTGGATGACATAACTATGTGTACTTATGACGCTCACGTGACACATAAAGATGGATAATCGTTGGATCAAATATAGAAAACTACACTGGGAAGGGAGGAAAGATCCTGACCACCATTATTAAATGGTAAATGTATCATAATCGTTGGGTCTAATAAAATTCACTTATATCTTATAGTATAAATACTACAAATATTAACTATAATACAATTTATTTAATTTAAATAAATATTACACAAATAGTTCTACCCGGATCTTAAACTAAATTAACTATTACTTAAATAAGATAATTGTTTATGTTAGAAAGATAAAGTCGCAGAGGAAAATATTAAGATAATTAGGAAAATACAGAGTGCATATTACATGGGTTTGGATTCTTTAAATTGTTTTTGTTTTTCATGTATTAAACAATATTTTTCATATTATGGTTGGTAAAACCACTTGTAAAATTCCTCAACTTTTAAAAGTTAGGGAGAATGAGTTTTTAAAAGCTATGTATTCACGTTAATTTCCTTTATGACTTTTTTTATTCCTGTTGTATTTTATAGATGACAAAAACTACCCTTTTCAAGGTAATATTCTTTATTGATTTAAAAAAATTGAATAATAAATATTAAATTTTAATTTGATTAGTTTTCTCAAAATTATCTATAATAAAAAAATAATTATATGTCATAATTATAAAAATGATACTTTAAAAAAATAAACATAAGCTTTATTAGTAAATTTAATATTTTATATATATATATATATATATATCAATTAAAAACTTTATATCTTTCTAATATTTAAAAATTAAATTATTTAAATAGTTTTTAAATCCTGTAAATTAGAATAAAGTATTATAAGATAAATGTTTGTTTTTGTCATTTGTTACAACAACAATAATTGAACGGATATTTACCAAACACAATTTGATTAATATTTTGATCTACTTTATCTTTTAGCTTATAGTTTACCAAACACTGAACTGTTTTAATGCACAACAGAAAAGTGTTTTCACAAAGCTCATAACAATACTAAATTAGGCCTTACACCTTCTGAATTTTCTTCAAGGGTTTTTATTTTTTCTAAATATCCAAACAAATTAACTTGAGGTGTTATTATCATATAGTTTTCCTATAATGAAACTTGAGGGATGGTATTTTCCCAAACCATTTACAACATTAATATTAGTGTTTCTTTATACAAGCATCAACCATATTATTTACAGACTTGTTAACATGCATAGGTACATGTCGATTTTTCAAATTTAGATAGGAAAGTTTGACAGTTTCTAGTCATATTCAAGTTTTCCTATTCAATTCCATTAGATACTTTATTAATGGCTTGGGCTAAGTACATATTATCTGACACACAAAAAATGTTTTAGGATCTTCACTGAAAGTACCCATTATAATCCTAAAAGGAAAACATTTGTTTCATCACACATTATTGTGTTGGCTAATAAATCCAGTGTTGTGGTTCATTGATTTTCACTTCCTTAACAAAGATGATTGTTGTACATCCTATAATTGGAGAGAATTTAGGGATAGAAACGACAACTTATATTGAGCAATAAATTAATTTCATGAATAGTTTATCTTGGTTGTTGTTTATTTTCAAAAACTGCTTGACACCTTGTATTCAAGATTTGCTACATGATTATTGAAGAAATAGTTTGCATTTCCAACAGTTCATATTTTTTAGAACAATTGAACCTTATTCAAACTTGAATAGAGATATTTCTTGAGAAATTTTGAAGACACGTTGAGTTTCACCAAACCAAATTGGTCTTGCAAAAGGACAAAGCGTAAAGACGTGCTCCAAAATTTCGCTACCACTAGCTACGACAGAGGGCGCATAAAGGTTCACTCACATGTCTAAATATAAATATAAATTTGCTCTAATGAAGATATTCAATTTTTGGGGAGGATTCATATGAAACCAATTCCTTTTGTTTCTCTTAGTCATACTAAAGTGAAGAATTACAAAGATGATTGTAAGTAACTAATGTTAGAGCGTGGCTCGTTTGAACCTACGGGCATGTCAATATGAAAAATTGGCAATGTTTAGATGGAAAAACAACCTAGAGTATCGTAAGTCTACTTCGTTGATTCAAGTTTTAGAGTTCTATCCCTGGAGTCGTCTTTCATTGCAACCATTTAAGACTAGAGGATTGAAACAGAAGACTCAAAGAATAACTCATAATAATGTTGTGGATATCATTATCTACATAAGTATCTAGAGGCCCAAAAGAAAATATATGACGTCAAGCCCAAGTCATTAGTGAGATAACTAAAATGTATAAAATTTAACTTGTACACCCTATAAATAAAAATCCTTAGCCTCGCATCCAAGGATCGAACCCTAATGACTAAAAACTTTCTTATAATTTTGTACACTTCTGTTTATTTGTGTTATGCTTGGTTCTGTTGTCTAGGTGATATGAACTATATTTTTATGCCGATACAAGGGATTCGAGCCAACTTTTCTAAGGAAAATCACGTAAAACTTGTATCTAAAGATTCAAGACCACTAGGGATGAGCTGATTCACGGGATTTTTTTTTGAGACACAAACTATGGTTTGTGATATTCTTTTTCCGATGTGTGAAATTGAGTTGAGACCACCTTTTTTTTAGGTACGCTCAGTTTGTATTTCTGATAAGTGTATAATTCATATGATTCTAGTGTCAAATCCATACTAATATTTGTTATAATTCTTGCATATTAAGTTTTATTATGTTTTTATTCTAGTTATATCCTTTATTAGGTGGATCATCAAAAAAGGAGTTACAAAGTGCCAAAAATAGCAAGGAATCGAAGTCTACCAATGGATAAGGGCAAAAGATATAATTCAACTCATTCAAATCCAGGATTTCATAATACCTGAGAATGGAAATAAAAGGACAGCGCAAAAAGAATGAGGTCATTTCGAGTTCGGACGAAGAAGTTATGGACAAAACAACCGAAGGAAGAAAAAGTCATCTACATCACAACAGTCGGCATTGTTCCCAAGAATCCCAACTATGACGACTGTAACACTTCTTCAGACAGAAAACTTGGATTTTAAGTTCTAAAGTCTACACGGTTCATTGGGAATCGACCATGCCGACTATAGCAAGTTTTGTGATAGAGAATTGGAGTTATTTTGGTCCAAAAGTCGACACGGTTCATATGCATCGACCATGCCAACTTTGGCTAACCTATGGTGTCTGTTTTGACGTGTTTTTAACTTCCAAACCAAAGAAACTTAGTTCCAATAGGATTTTAAACCCTAGAAAGAGAGAATACTTGAAGGTCGAGCATTGAAGGCTATAAAAGAAGACATCCAAGGATCAAACAAGGGATATATTTTATATCTCTACACAATCTCTACCTCTCATATCACAACTTCTACATCTAAACCTAGGATTTACCCCTTTAGGGGGAAACCACCATTCTTCTTCATCATCTTCTTCTTTGTAATATGAGTAGTTAAACCTTTTATTGATTAAGGATCAATTCAATGTTCTAAGCGTGAAGCTTTATTAGTTTTACAAAGTTATTTAGAGTTTTTATCATTGTCGTTTATTTTTACTACATCTAGGGTTTAAGAATGATTACTATATTGTTTGGGTGCGCAACTAAATTATTATATTGATCAATCTAATGCTAGTAGAGAGTTGAGCGATCCGTAATTGTCGAGCACCTCCTACACAAGTAGAGAATGCGAGACCTTGCAGAGCGATTCTATGAAGCAATCGTGTGTGAAGACAACATAAGTAAGTGAATTGAGCATACTGAGTTTAACTGATGAGATCAACCTAAATTCAAAAACCATAAAGCATCTGACTGAGTTAAACCTTGAGAGCGTACTTCATGGCGGCTCAAATGGATAAAATCCGGTGACTAAGCATACCTGTTATCCGGTGATAAAAGAAGTTTTGGGGATATCTAAGCGTACCTATTATTTTACGGTTGGTGGTGAACGATTCTGACGAAAGATAGATAAGTATACTAATTCATTCAACGTTTAGTAACAACGAAGGACTCCCTAATCATCTTTCTTATTATTTTCTTATTGTTCTTTTTAGTTAATTAAACCAACCCCCCTTAATATTGTTTTTATTATAGTTTTTCTAATTTAAATGACATATAAATTACATAAATCTCTGTGGGAACGATCCTTACTACTGCTATATTACTAGTTAATTAGTGAAAAATGTCTCAATTAATTTGTTGCACTTACGAAACACATCAATTTCAACAGTAGTAAACCCATGACAAAACTTAGCCGGTAAAAAATACTTAAGAGTACGGTTTTACGATAAAAACTTCCATAAAAAAATCAACAACCATAAGACTCTTGTAGTAACAATTGTAAGTGTCATATGAAAATGAAAAAAATAAGTAGTTTCAACAGAGTTTCACATAGCATGTGTAGACAAAACCCGAAAACACCATACAAATCTTACATACATCATGACGTAAGAAGCTAGGAAGGAGATCTAATAAAACAGACAACCACAGTCGATTGATAATACCATCAACATGGGAGTCATCACATGACTAACAAGAATAACTAGAAAATGTTCTAGTTTTGTTCAAAAGTCCAAATGATAACATTGACAATGACAACTGTGACCAAAGGACAGTAGAACTTCCAAATTGTATCTGCTAAGATGGATCACAGAGGCACAACGATAGTGTAGATAAATACGCTGGGAATAACAACCAGGAGATGCGTCAGATAATCGGTGCCCCAAAAAACATACACACCACTAGGAGTACCAAATATTTCACGTGCATCTAAACAAACTAAAGATCTAGCGTTGGGATCAGTGCCAATAAAGCAACGCAACAACCACCAAAGCTAAAAAAAAAGAAAAAGAGCAACAAAAAAAAGACGTCAGAGGAAGCCGCGACTGCACCAGAAGATTAAAAACAACAGCGAGACAACATGAAACCAACCATAACAAATCCAGTATTAGTTTCGCTGGAACATCTAACACAGAAGATGAAGATGCAAATGTACAAATCCGCGACATAGAAAATAAAGACTCAAACGTACAATCAAAACAACATTCGTTTTATTCAAATTCGCAGGACATTCACTAATATTATGGCGGTCAAGAAGCCCCAGAGGAAAACATGGAAACATTACGCAGTGCCAAATATCCTGAAGGATATAAAGGAAGTACACACGACATCCTTATTACCACTAAAAGATAGGCAATTGCAATCATAGATCAACAACGCTATATCAACGTCGCTAAGTGACGAATTGACAACAGAACGAACCCCCCATAATTGACATAGATTAACAAAAATATATCTTTTATGTGAAAGAAAAAAAAGTGTGATCATCTTTTGTTTTCTACAAGTTTGATTCTGAATAAAAATATAAATGTATAAATATCACATGCTTTAATAGTGCAAGAGTGATTGTGAAAGATATTTTACTCAAATGTTTTATCATATGGACGACGGGACTGGTGATATATTTAGTTGTTATTTATCATCACACGTTCAACTGGCGGATATATTGAGACTGTAAGAGCGAGTTGTGTTTAACTTTAGGTATGTGTGATCCTATGGACTACTTCTTATAAATATTATTTAATGATGTTTTTAACATACAACATTTTCATATAAAAAAATTAGACCAAATTTTAGTGATAGTTCGAATTTTGCATATTAGAAACGTTGTTCTTGAAACCAATTGATAGACACGTTTTTCTGTCTTAATTATTCTCATATCTATATTATTTTTTTCTCAATTGTTGTACTAATATTATCATTTTCTATGTTTTTAGGTATTTTTGCGGAATAAACGGTCGTGGAAAAATAGGCTTGAAAAGTGCTAAAAATACCCTTTAAAAATGTTAAAGGCACCCGGGAAATTGATAAAGACACCCCCCAGAATAGATAAAGGCACCCACCTTCCAAATTCAAATTCAAAAGTTAGCGAGAATTTATATCTTCTAACTGGGTGAATTTATTTCTTAACTACGTGAGAATTTTGGAAAGAAAATTGAGGTTTTAAGACAAGATATTTTCTTGCCTCATTAAAGAATCGCGTGCAAGTTGGAAACTCGAAGAATAACCGAGAATTATCATGCACTCGATAAAACAGAAAAGCTTTGGATATCTTTCCTAATCTCATGTCATATTATTTAAATGACTTTTATGAGTATTTTGGAAGATCAGGACATCTATAGAAACACGCAGGAACATAAAGAAACAAAATCAGATCGTGATTTGTGATGGAGGAAAAATCAGGTCCGAGAAGAAAACTAAAAATTCTGAGAATTTTTCCATTGAAAGAAAAGATTTTAGAAGATATGAAGAAGATTTGTTGTTGTAGTATATAAAGGAGTCGAGTTTCAGCATCAAACAGGGGGGCTGTCTGAGGCCAGAGAGGAAGAAATCAAAATTATATGTTCATGATCGTGATGAAGAAGATGAAGAAATCGTTGCTAAAAGGTTGAAGCTTCTGTGGTTAAAAAGTTGAAGATTTTGCTGCTAAAGCTTTTAACTTTGCAACATTTATTTTTACTTTGCAACGTTTATCTTCAGTGAAACACTTATCTATTTGCAACAGTGAGTCTGTAACACTTATAAACGTTACAAATTTCCTGTTTTTCATTATTTTCACTCTTTTTCATCATTTGTAAACACTTTGAGCCATGAACCATTATTTTGAGCAAGTGATTAATATGAGGATTTAAACCCCTTGAGGCGATGGAGGAAGCCTTTGTTCCAAGAAAAGTGGTATATTTCTATTGTAATTGATTTTTGCAATTTCTTTGATGATTATTTGCTTTGATTAAAAAATTGATTTAGGGATTTTTATTAAGCAGTTGTGATTTCTTTTGATAGAGCATGCTTAGCCTAGGGTTTTTGATGTTCTATACAATTGTTACTTTGAAAATCTATTTTTGTAACATATTAGAATCACTTTAAACGTAAAGAATTGCATGAATATTGATTAGATTGAATCACTTTAATTGGCTAATTGTGAAATCCATAACCTCAATATTGGTGAATATTACTTTCATCTTTTGTATATATTTTCTAGCTTAAAATTAGTTTATTAAATCTAAAAGCAATCTTCACAAGTTCGAGAGTTTGAAACCCTTTCTTACCACAACTACAAAACACATTAGTTTTTGGCGTCGCCGACGCAGACTTGTTTTTAGTTTTTATTAGGTTAATTAGTTTATTTAGATTTTTATTTGTTTTATTTTACGTTTGGGTATTTTTCTTTGTATTACAGGTTTTAGATCAAAAAGAAATTGGAGCCAAAGATTATATTGATTGATTAAAGATTTGGAGTCAAAGATAAATCGAAAAGAACGGAAAAAGATGACAAGATTTTTTTTAGTTAAATTTTTTTAATTTTCTTTTAGGGTTTTTATTTTTCTTTTTAGAAAATTATATTAGGAAATTCTTATTATTTTTGTAATTATTTTAGGTATTTTTCTGTTTTTTCTTATTTTTGGACTTTGGGCTTTGAACTTTTGGATATTATTATTTTTAAACCCTACGAAAGGGTAATTTAAATATAAACTGCAACAGGGAAGGAAGAAAATTACGATATTGTCTCGGCCCCTCGGGTTCGTACACTGACACATGGGTCGGTGGCCTTAGTCGACTTCAACGGTTCATCGCTCGTCTGGAACGGGAGGTAAGATTCTAACCACCCATGAATCCCCTGTCAGTGGGTTTTCTGTATTCCTTCGTAATGCATATATATTGAGGACTTGAATACGGAATTTACTTTTCTAGTAAAGGGAAATGACTGACCATATAAGATAAGGACTCCGATTTCATCACCGTTTCCTTCTTGTCCGCCTTAAGAACACTTTACCTACTCGAATCTAAGCCTAAAATTTGACTAGACAGAGACCTATAAGGTAACGAGCTTATTGGAAAGTCATTCAAAAGGACTGTATTGGTTACTCTGTTAGCCTAACTCAAAGTTCAGAAAGATTATTTTAAGTAGATTCGAGCGCCTTGTAACCCAAGGAAACGTTGCCAAAGAGGCAGGGTTATCAAAGCTCCTTAGAGCTTATCCTATTTATATTCGACTTAATCTAATTTGGATCGTTCTAAGAGATTTGCTAAAACTGTAACTAGTTGCCTTTTGGGAGAATAAAAGCTGGTCTAAAAACAATCTAAGTGGAGCCATCATGCTTTTTTTTTTTTGCTAGATTCAGTAGGTTTGATTTGGTTGAGTCGGGCTTGTTTCTGTATGTTTAGAACTCCCTTCATGTTAGGATTTATTTTCTTAGATTTTTTGTAAATATATTAGGAATTTTTTGTTAGAAAATATCGAACTGGTATTATGAGGACCAATACAATGAATATCCGACTGAATTTCAAAATAGACATTATTCGTACTATCAACATGGTGTGGATAGTAGTTAGGACCACCACCAACCTTTTGGAGGTTATTGCTCATACCAAGGTGATATCAATTATTATTCGTACATACACCCGTCTTATGAACATGAAAATGAGCAAAATTTGAGTTCTTTGTCTTGGAGGTATGCCCTAAAGCATGTGCGATATAGTACTTATAATGAACCTATTATGCCTTTAAAAGAATCATTGAAGCAGTTGCGATATAGTGCTCATCATGAACCTATTATGCCTCTAGAAAAATCACTCAAGAAGTTATCTGAGATGACACATATGTTTGAATTAAGTGTGAGAGGAACAAATAGTAGTCCAACTCTTTCTCTACAAGAATCACACGAGCAGTTGCGATCTAGTACTCCTTGTGATCCATTTGTTTCTTTAAAGAATTCCCTCAAGGAGTTGACTAAGAATACAAAAAGGTTCGGATTAAGTTGGGGGGGGGGGGGGGGGAACAAATAGTAGTCCAACTCCTTCTCTAGACGAATCCCTTAAGAAGTTGACTGAGAATACAAATAGATTTGCATTAAGTGTGAATGAAAGTCTTGCAAAGAATAATATTGCTCAAAATGATATTAATTTCCAATATAGTGCTACCCTTGATAATTGTTCACCTAGTCAAGAAGACGAGGATAGAATTGGTAACACTACTTATTTAGACGAGGTTCAAACATCTTCGTATTATTATGATGAGGATAGTATTGGTGAAGAACTTGAAATACATAGGCAGAGTGATCAAGAAATTGTCACTCCAATTGTGCTTCATGATGTTAGTGTTATTTCTGTTTCAAATCAAAATAATTTTAATGATTATTCACCTATTCAAAAGGAAGAGGATTTGACTAGAGATACCACTATTTTAGACGCTGTAAATATTTATTTTTTTTGAAGTCGATGATGGTTTAGAGGAATGAGTTTGTCCTGAGACTAGTGATTTAGATTCTAACGATTCGAAGACAATAGTCTCTGACGAATATGATAGACTCTTAGAGAATTTTAATGTGATAGAGGATGATTTGATTCAGGTTGATAGAATAGTTTTCCTAGTGGATTTTGATGTCCTAGACACCCAACCTTTTCAGGTCCCAGAGGATCAAATACCAGTGATCTTAAGTCTTCCCTTTTTAGCTACATATAATATCGTCATCAATTATGGAATGAAATAATTATTTTTTCTTTTGGTAACATGACTGTTAAACTGAATCTGTTTAGTATAAGTAGACAACCTTCTTGTGAGATCTATGATTTAGAAGAAGTGAACATAACTAGTACTTCAGTTCAGAAAACTTTGCCAAATACTTTGTTAGAAGATCCATTAGAGAAATGTCTATCCCACTTTGGGTTTGATGTTGATGATGATAATGTTATTAATGAGGTGAATACTTTGTTAGATTCTACACCTTTGATGGACATTTATAATATATAGAAAACTAAGTTTGAACTTCTGCCAGTTTATAAGTCTATCTTATTTCCTTCTGTAGAGGAAGCTGAGTTAGTTCTGACCTTAAGGACCCTAGAATCCTACCAATAGTTTTTAGTCCATCTGAGAGTGATGTCCACCCTAAAATTGGGGTACCGATGATTCTTGTGATTGTCAAGTATCCATGTTTAAAGTCCATCAATTGGGGCTTGACATTTGCACCTCTAACATTTTTCAATATCATCTTCAAACTAGATTTCTGAGCCTGGTGATGTCCAGAAAGAAGTTCAGTTGTTAGAAACCCATCTTATGGTCGTTGTGGTTCACCTAAGCAATAATACCAAGATTGACTTTATTTTCCCACCAAAATATTTTCTTCCATATATGGGAACGTTTGAATTTCAAATACGTCAGTTATTAAGTTTTGAGACTAAGCCTAATTACTTTAGAAGATTAGAATCACACATTTGCTTAAGAATGACCGCCATTGTCATAGTAGTTAACTGTGTGGGTCCAATATGATTAATTTTGAGGATCCATAATTATTCAGGTTATTATTATGTGCTTTTAAGTTTTTAGTTGAGTTCTTACAGACTCTTCAATCTGACTCTCCGGATCCTGCCAATGAGGAAATCCATCCTATGAAAATATTTTATCTAGACCCTTTTATAAAGCCTGATCTTGAACCACAGCTAGATGTAGTCGTCTTAAACAGAAATCTATATAAATGTGTGCTCGGTTTGTTCACTTTTTGGGTCTGCTACAGTTTTCTTCTATTTTGGATAATATTATTTTATTCAGATGACCCATAGTTGTTCCGACTATTGATATATGATTTTATGAGGTGACTAATTCTTTCTTAGTCTGGCTGAAGAATTTAAAGTTAACACTTCTTGGGAGGTAAACCATGCTCATGCGACACGGTAATATCTTTCCTTAACTCCTTTCTTCGATTGGTAACAGTTTCTCCTTGTTCATGCTTTTAATAATTCATCTTGAGAACATTGAGGATAATGTTAGATTTAAGTTTGGGGGTAAGGGAGAAACTTTTAATGAAAATTAAAACTCCAAAGCCAAGAAACTAGTGAACAATTCAGGATGATACTAACCATTCTAGGTAGATGGAAACTTAGCTCTTTTTCTATAAGAATTGGTGTGCCCAGCTAAATGGTCTATTCATGAAAGGATGCCTAGTTCTGGTGTTAGAAATAACATGATAGTTGTCACCATATCTCGGAGTCTACCTCGACCATATCACCTTCTGTTTTTATTTTGGCAATTTTTGTGTTTCTCTAAGTGATTTGGTGGGGCACCAATATCGAATTGTTATCACCGCCAGGATGAAGTAGTGTGTTTGAGATCAAGCCCCATTATTGTATTATTTAGACCATTTTTCAATAAAAAATTTTCGAGTATTGACACTTTGATAGCAATATATGTGTGTTCTCCCTGTCTCCGTCACCTAAGCAAGCGTGGAACACAGGATCCATGAGAACTATCATGTGAGATGGTGATAAGGAGCATGCGCTTGGATTCATTTAATCCAATCATGTTGTCAATACATTTAAAAATAATAAATAATTATTTTATTTTCAATAAATCGACCGCTGGGACCCTCGTATATACCAGCTGAGTCAATATTAGTATAGGGATTAAGACCATTGGGAGCGTATTTCAATCCATTAGGATTCATCCTGGCACTGACATTCAGACAGATATGGGAAACACTATTCACCTTAGTCAACACGCGCAAACTTCATTTTGTCTATATTCATCTTCTAAATTTTTTCATGTGATTGTACTTTGATAGATTCTGAGTATTGTGGTTGAACAACTATCTAAGTAGAGCTTTATTTTCTTATATATGAATCTTAGTATGCTGAGTGCAAACTCGTGTACAACAATTGGACTCATATAGGGTAATGATTCTCATAGCCGAAGAATTTAGTATGCCAACTAAATAGCTTGTTTAGTGTTTACCCTCAATTGTTAACAAGTAGCTAGGGTTTGGAGTAAAGGTTTTATGGTATACCTCTTGTAAACCCTCATGAGACAAAACTCGTCCGATAGGGACACCTATGGGTTTAAAGGCTAGTTGCATACGCTAAGTGCAATCACGATGCCTGCGACAGTGAGTTAGGAGTTTTTTCTAGATTATATTTGCTCGAGGACTAGAAAATTATAAGTTTGGGGGTATTTGATGGACACGTTTTTGTGTCTTAATTGTTCTCATATCTATATTGCTTTTTCTCAATTGTTATACTAATATTATCATTTTCTATGTTTTTAGGTATTTTTGCGGGATAAACGGTCGTGGAAAAATAGGCTCAAAAACTGTTAAAAATACTTGTTTAAAAGTGTTAAAGGCACCCCGGGATATTTATAAAGGCACCCCTATAGTTGTTAAAGGCACCCACCTTCCAAATTCAAATTCAAAAGTTGGCGGGAATTTATATCTTCTAACTGCGTGAATTTATTTTTTCACTACGTGAGAATTTTGGAAAGAAAATTGAGGTTTTAAGACAAGATATTTTCTTGCCTCATTAAAGAATCGCGTGCAAGTTGGAAACTCGAAGAATAACCGAGAATTATCATGCACTCGACAAAGCAGAAAAGCTTTGGATATCTTTCCTAATCTCATGCCTATTATTTAAATGACTTTTATGAGTATTTTGGAATATCAGGACATCTATAGAAACACGCAGGAACATAAAGAAACAAAATCAGATCGTGATTTGATGATAGAGGAAAAATCAGGTCTGAGAAGAAAACTAAAAATCTTGAGAATTTTTCCATTGAAAGAAAAGATTTTAGAAGATATGAAGAAGATTTGTTGTTGTAGTATATAAAGGACTCGAGTTTGAGCATCAAACAGGAGGGGGGGGGGGGGTTGGCTGAGGCCAGAGAGGAAGAAATCAAAAATATTTGTTCATAATCGTGATGAAGAAGATGAAGAAATCGTTGCTAAAAGGTTGAAGCTTCCGTGGTTAAAAAGTTGAAGATTCTGCTGCTAAAGCTTTTAACTTTGCAGCATTTATTTTCACTTTGCAACGTTCATCTTCAGTGAAACACTTATCGCTCTGTAACAGTGAGTCTGTAACGCTTATAAACGTTGCGAATTTCCTGTTTTTCATTATTTTCACTCTTTTTCATCATTTGTAAGCACTTTGAGCCATGAACCATTATTTTGAGCAAGTGATTAATATGAGGAGCTAAACCCCTCTATTGAGGCGACGAAGGAAGCCATTGTTCCAAGAAAAGTGGTATATTTCTATTGTATTTGATTTTTGCAATTTCTTTGATGATTATTTTCTTTGATTAAAAAATTGATTTAAGGATTTTTATTAAGCAGTTGTGATTTCTTTTGATAAAGCATGCTTAGCCTAGGTTTTTTATATTCAATACTTTCGATTTATAATTTTTACTTAAAAATCTATTTTTATAAAATATTAGAATCACTGTAAACGTAAAGAATTGCATGATTATTGATTAGATTAAATCACTTTGGCTAATAGTGAAATCCATAACCTCAATATTTGTGAATATTACTTTCATCTTTTGTGTATATTTTCTAGCTTAAAATTAGTTTATTAAATCTAAAAGCAATCTTCACAAGTTCGAGAGTTTGAAACCATTTCTTACCACAACTACAAAACACATCACCAATCAGAAACAATCTGATTGTCATTTCGAGTTTTTCTTATACAAGTCATAATTATTGAAACCGATTAAAAACAACCTATTTGACCAATTGGCAAATTATATCCTTTTAGTAAGTAGTTCAATAATGCATTTTTGGTTCCTACTCATAGTTTATGGGGACTGATAAGCGTATTCCTATTTTAGGGTAGTTTGACAACAAGTGTTCTATGGTTTGAGTAAAGACTAAGTTACCATTTTTTTCTTAAATTAACTCTCTACCCCTTTTCTTCAAAATGACTAAATTTCCCTTTGTTTTACGTATTTTTTTTATCAGTACGAAAGAGGCTTAGAGCGGAGCCCTCTAGGCCGATTGCGTTAGGAGACTGAAGTTGGAAATTATCAAACACCTGGACGATTCTTGTGAGCTTTTAGATATTGTACGTGGAAAGACAAGGGTATTAAGCATACCTCCAACTTTTAATTGTCAATGTATATATATAATAAACACAAGAGAGAGGACATATTACTTTCCTAATTAAAGAGGAACTTTAATGGGGAAAATGAAAGCACTCAATTACAAGAATTTCTTTAACGAGGAAAACTGCAAGTGCAAAAAAACTCTAGTTTTGAATACTCCCCGATTTAAGCCGCTACACTCTTGTCTACTATCAAACTTTGGTCTAGCGTAGTTGAGACGGAATATAATAACACTAATTTACCCCGCTTCAACAATATCCCTGCGCCTACAACCAATTACTAGTCAATGCACATGATTCTTTTAGTAAACGTCCTAAACTATTTAAGAATTTTTCCCCGGTCCTTTGAGAAGACCATCGGTACTCGGCCTCCAGCCGGACGTCTAAGAATTTCTTTATATTAATAATCACACGACCATGCAATATTGTATGATGAACTCAGTATCAATCTCAAAAACGTGAATCCTCTAAGTCAAAGTTCTTTCGTTAACTACTAATTTTTTGATCCTCATATACTACAAGAGAAGGCGACAAAACAACCAAATAACTCGTAGGTACTCTTCAAAGATTTCTAGTTCTATCCTTGGATTCCAAAAGGGATAAACATAATCTGAATAACTATTTTTGAGTGTTCTCAAGTGACCTTGTATCAGAAGAGAAGGACCCTAGAATAAACAAAAACTAAACGTCGAATAAAGTTATAACTTAAAAAAAAAATACTGAAAACTAAATACAAGTTTATCTTCTATCGAAGTAGAGATACTTTTAGGTTTCGTGATCCCTAAAGAAGACTTTAAAATTCGCTTCCCAACCCCGAAGGTTCAAGGGAGAATTGGTAAACCCTCTATGCAACATATTATTTAGCTAGAATTTCTAGAATATACAACCATGGATAACTACTTTGCATTAATAACAAATATATTGTTTCCAATATGGTATTCCTGAAATCTCACACTCCTTTAATGTTCAAGATATTCATTAGATGTACTCTCAATTGTAGGCCCAATTATAGTTGGTTGAATTCAATGCATTTCACTAAATACGGACATTAGTAATTATGGCAATCCCTGAGTCAGTAGAAATCAATCTTGAATCGATAAACTTCCCAAGTTAGTTTTTGTAGAAAAATATCACATGGCTAAAATATAGCATTCGCAGTTATTACTAACTTACCTACATTACATACTGGGCTTAATCAAGATGAACATCCCTTAGATGGAAGTGGGATTGTAATACCTTATACTTTTATTTCCCGTTTCGGGTTGGTTTTTTGTTGTTTCTTTTGTCTTAGCCTTGGTGGGTTGCTTGAATTAGGAAAGCTACAAGTTTAGGTGGAAAATATAGTCACCCAATTAATTTTAATAAATAAATAAAATTGAGATAAATTTAAAATATAATTAAATTATTAAATAAAATAATAAATATAAGATTTAATATTAGTATAAGGTTTATTATAAATAGGGAAAGATATTTGAGAAGTTAGAAACATAAAAGGCTAGAGAGAACAACAAGGAAATGGAGTTAGGATTTTTAGAGGAAAGGGCTATGGAAAATAAAGAGGAGATCGTAGCTAATAAAAGGTAAAATGCTATATCATTTTCTCTTTGAGTGATTTTCTTATACTTGATTTCAATTTCATATGATTTTGTAATTGTTATGGTTCAATAATTTATTTGTATACATTTATATCTCTGATCGATGATCGGATTTCTAGTATTGGTATATAACATGCTTAGGTATCTACGGTTAAAATTTGAGGATAATACACATATTGACCGGTGAATGTATGTTTGAACTCGGACGATGGTTCCTGAAATTTATCGACAATTTCGCTTTGTCATGTTTTCGAATGCTTTAGGTAACCTAGATGATACTAGAATAATTTGTGGACTTGAAAGTTGTATATTTGTGCCTTATCTTTTATTGTGCTTTGTATTTGTTCAATTTCATATTATTATGATTTAACTATGATTATTTTGATAACATGATATAATTTGCCCAATTTTTAAAAAGATCTTGTAAATTCAATATATTTTGTTTGAGCCGTTGGTTTGCGGTAAACTTTGGATATGTTCTATATAATTGTTCTAGAAATATTCATTTAGAACACGAAGATGATCCGATCAAGTTATCATTATGAAAAATATAGTACAAAATTATGCAGTTAGTTTGTTTGAAAGAAATACATGTTACTTTTCATATATTTCCATGCCATGGTTTGCTAGTGTTGTTTATAAAAATGATTTAGAAAAAAAAAAATGAGTTCATGTTTTTCCGTTAGATGGAACTTGTTTCTATGCTAACAACGGGTAATAACTTCCGAGAGATAATGGGTAATGATTCCCAAGAACATATAGGATAATGATTCCCTTATCTATTAATGGCGGTTGTCTGTCCCGAGGTAAATGATAGGTGGGCGTACGGACCAAGGAAATTTGTACCATGAACTCATGTGTTGAAATTTAAATGGGTGAAGTGTTGGATGCATTAATGGTGTTGTAATTGATGTGTTGAATCCTAAAACGGATGACTTGTTGGAAATATTATTGGTGTTGTGAACTCATGCGTTGAATATATAAATTGGATGATTTGTTGAAAACATTATTGATATTGTGAGCTTATTTGTTGAATATGTATTATTGACTCCTCGAAATTATGTTGTACACTCTTGTTGTATGTTTACTTTAATTCATTGATATTGTTATGCATCCTTTGAGAACGAGAATACGTTCTACTGAGTTGTCATCTCACCCCAATTGACATTCTTGCGGATTTTATGGAAGTTGAAAGTGGAAGTTAGAAATGAGTAGCTTAGTGATTACTTGTTTTCTTGTAATTGTTTGAAGTGAAAATTGATTTCAAATGTTACATTGATAGTATTGCTAAGGATAAATTTAAGCTTAAGAAATGATTATCGTTCCTATTGATTCATCTTAATACGTAAATAAGCTTTAAATTTCGTTCCGACCCGTAAAGTCTTGAGTTCGGATCTCCATATCGGTTAGACCCTGGTCCGGAACTCGTGATGTTATAGGGATCATATCCTAGTGTTGTTAATATAACCAAGATGACTAAGCATAACATGTAGAACATCCAACCTGACCATTACAAAAAGAAATTGAGTCACGATTTTTGAGCCTTAGAGATTTCGAAATCATTGTGCTTCTGTTTTTTCAAAACTACCCTAAAAAGAATTTCAGGTTCCAGTTTCTAAAGCAGAGTTAGTAATATTTCTATACCTTAGCAACGAGTAGAAAAAATATCTTTAATGTCCAATTTCCGGAAGGTAAAAAAAATCAGTTTTCAAAAATAAGGCAACAAGTAATATTTTGACTAACTCTATTGTGTTTCGACATTTAGAGTTTCTGTTTTCAAAAGTTACTACTCTTGGTTTTCGAAACACCAACAATGAGGAATAAAAGTTTTTCTTATGTTGACCGGCTATAAATTTTCGAAAGCATAGCAAGCTAGACTTCGAAAACTACACATAGAATAATAAACAACGATCTTGTACTGCATCCGTTCGAAACTTTGATCAAATCACATAATCAAGTCTTACGTACTATAGTCATGTAATTACGTATTCGCTTCCTCGATAGACAATTGGATAGATACAAAGGAAGATAATCAAACAAATGAAAAACCAATCTTCATTCATAATCTTGTTTGAAGTAATATTTATTTGGGTGTGTTTGTAGTCTTCAATCTTCAATTTTCTAGGGGTAACTCAAAGTATTCCGTCCTACACCTCTACAGCCTAATTAGTCTAACATAATCCAAAGTTGACTCAGTATTACGATTTCAAGCGTATAGTTTTGACATGTAAATTTGAAAATTCCAGACTTGATATACCAACTCCCGTTGGTTTAATCGAGCAATGCTCTAACAATATGAAAATCAACAAAGAAATTCAAGAACACATTATCGACTCTAATACTTCAACAATTAATGTAATAATTTGGATAACAAGAATTAGCTAGGTTTTCTTTTCGAACTATCCAATTACGGATAGTATTTTTCAACAATAAATTCACAATCAACCAGTGTAGTTAATTTTGGCCGGTACGGCCGAAATATCGCCGGTTTTACCGGTATCGAATCTCACCCGATACGAAACAGCCTATACCGGTGGAACGGTTTTTGCCCAAAAATATCGTCCGATATTGACCGATACGGTTTAACCGAAATGGCCGAAATGGACCGGTTTTTAATTAAAAAAAAATCCAAAAAAAATAAATAAAAAAATCCTTATTGTTCTATGGTTTTCAATTGTTACTCATATTTTTTTATGGTATTTTTGAAAAATGAGTACTAGTTTTATATCTTAATAGTTCCAATATGGAAAAAACGTTTGATATAATAATTATAAGTATAAAATATGTGAACCGATATTTGAAACCGAAATATTCCCGATACAAAGGTGTACCAGTGTATCGTTCTCGACCGGTACAAAATGAAATCCGATATTAACTACACTGCAATCAACTAAGTTTATCATTAAAATCTAGCCAATTCAAGTTTTAAATAATTTGATTAATTATTTTTTTGATGCACTCGGCTAGGTGAGATTTTTACAAACCTAGCCGATTATAAATGATTTTTTTGTCATCAAAATAATATATATGAATAAGGGGTGCTAAGATTTTTCTCATTATAACCATATTTTGTTTTTGTTATGTTAGTGTCCATCCGTTGAGTTGGTCGTACACTTAATGGTTGTATCAAGATGTCTGGATTCGAATCCCACTTGCACCTAGATGAAAGAAACATTTCTTTCTTTCGTTGCTAGCTACGGGGGCTTCTAGACATCAGACTTCTCCTTAGAGCAAGGACTATGAGTAGAGTATATTCGTTCAAAGTGAAAAAGTTAGGACAAATTTGGGCAAATTAGGTGCCATTATGGGTAGGGGAAGGACCCCCTTTTACCCAAAGTATTTCAAACACTCTTTCATATGAAAGAGTACTCGACAGTCTAGCCTAGACGGATAAAGTTCAGCCGTCCATGCTAAACGAGAGAACTTTCTTCGTCTAGTTATTTTTTCTAATATTAAAGTACTAAAACGCGGGTCCTACCTAGGTTTTTATAACTAAAATAACTAGTATATCATTTGAACGAGTAATCATTATCCGTCCAACTGAAATTTTATACTAAAAGGGAAAATTTCACCCATCTAGACTCTTTACCTCACTAGCCCATAGTGCAAAAATCACTCATTCACCGAGTCCGATTTTGTGCACACTCCTTAACGAGTGTGCACATATCATCATAATATCCACCGTTGATTTAAGTTAGGGAGTTACATAACGAGGGTCGAGATTTTAAACATAGAGGGTAATGGGATCATCATTTAACTAATCAACCAACCAAATGAACATATCAAATATACACTCTTTAGAGGAGTAAGCACATAGTTAGACTCCTCATTCACCTAGCCACTAATCAAAACCTTTAAATGGATAACTTAACAACACGCCTACGTTGAACGGTGAGAAATCCACCTCATCGTTCAACGATGAACACTACCCACCCTTAATATTGCTTAAACCCATAATTGGAGAAACTGTAGCGACTTCGAACTTTTCTCAATAAACTACCTACCTTTCCACTTTTTTTCCCCGAAAAAAAAACTGTCGAAAAAAAAGAAAAGAAAAAGAACCTAACCATTAATATCCCTTTCCTCTGTTCTAAATCTCTTATTACTACAATTCATGACAGATTTTAAAATAAGATTGGATTAATAACATTAAATTAATCATTTATTCATGGGAAGAAAAGTGGTGTTGTTGGTCGCTACAAACACGAAAATAAAGATGGAATTGATAGCGGTGCTACTCGATTTAGACAGACTACAAACACGAAAATTCATTGGAATTGAAGAGCAGATGGGTTTGCTGCAAAGAAATCAAGAAGTGGTTGCGACACTAATTACAACCGAGAAAGAAGATGTATTGCATGTGTTTTATGGTTCGATTGTTTGTATGAATGTGCCAAAATTGCAGGGAAGGATAAGTAGGTGTTAGAAACACCAATGCGATATGCCCGGATTTCCAAAAAATATGCCCTCTTAATGTTTGATGAAATACTGCAATGAGATTACCGTCAAACTGAGATGAAGTTGAAGTAGCCTGTCAGTTCCGTGAAACTGACAAGCATAATAGTTCTGTTTGGGTTTGATAATTCTGTGGGCTCTATTTAGATTCTGATTTTGGGCTAGGAATGTTGGACTTGATTCTGACCGATCAAGGTTTAATGCCTCACGACGGGCCCCACCCCACCAACTAAAAAATTCTCAACGAATCAGATGCGTGGCATAGGTTAAAATCCAAATCTAGATCAAAAGGTAATTGTTATGAGAAGTTAAATATGGCCGATACATAATGCGGACATAAAACACCGTGCACAAATCTAGTTCATTTTGAAAGGAATAGAATATTCAAACACTCTATCCATTCCCATAGCCCTTGTAGTTTAAGTCTCAACTGGTTCTCATTGTGACCAGTAATCGAGCCCATCAGCCTGATCCAGTTAAAAATCCGACATTGACCCGTGCGAAGATTGCTTGAGTTGAGATCACTGTAGTTAATTTCGACCGGTACGGCCGAAATATCGTCATTTTTACCGGTAAAGGTCCTAACCCGATACGAAATAGTCTATACCGGTAAAACGGTTTTTGCCCGAAAATATCTGCCGATATTGACCAATACAGTTTAAGCGAAATGGCCGAAATAGACCGGTACGGACGAAATTAGAGTTTTTAATTTAAAAAAAAAAACAAATTTCCTTATCATTATTCTAGGGCTTTCAATTGTTACTCATGTTTTTTATGGTATTTTAGAAAAATGAGTACTAGTTTTATATCTTAATGAGTCCAATATAGAAAAAACGTTTGATATAATAATTATAAATATAAAATATATTTACCGATATTTATCGATATTTAGAATCAAAATATCCATGATACAAAGGTGTACCAGTGTATCATTCTCGACCGATGTGAACTGAAACGATAAATGATTAATTTCAGGTAAAGTCCAAGGTTCCCTCTACTGTACAAACTATCTCCAACAATAATCCTAACAACCACTCACTCCCCAAAAAAGCCCCCCTCACTCTAAAACTCGCTGAATTAGGGTTTTCATCCGTAACCTATGATGGGTATTACATATTATCATCAAATTAGGTGTGCATCATCCCCAATTCGTTTCATTTCTCCTCCTCATCCATATAGGTTTTCATCAAATTCAATCTTTATAAACTATCGAAGAAAAAGGAGAAATATTTGTTTAGTTGCTTCTTCTTCTTCTGATACTTTGATTGCTGGATCACATAAAGAAGAAGAGAATGGGAAGACTATTAAGAAATCATCAACATCAATTGATGAATATGAAGATTTGAAATCTTGGATGCATAGTAAAGGTTTACCTCCTTGTAAAAATTTTCTTGATGAAAAAGATTGCAAGTTTCATAGTCAGAAACATAGGCCTATCCATTATGTTGCTGCTAGTGAAGATCTTGAGGTAAATTGTTGTTTGCAAAACTAACAAGTGGTCATGGGGGGCGAATGCCACCCTGGTGATGAAACTTAGTCTTGGTGAGTTAGCATGGCGTTGGGGGTAAGTGATCCCCCCTGGCTGCTGACTTAACATCAAGAATTGTTTTTATTACTTTAAGATTGATTTTTTGTTATTCTAATGTGGTTTGGTTTGTCTATGTTTGAAGAAAGGAGATATTGTGTTTTCAGTTCCGGATGAGTTGGTTGTTACCCTTGAGAGAGTTCTTGGAAATGAAACAATTGGTAAAGTTACTCGCTTTAAGTGCCAATTGATGGAAAAGTTAGATTTTTGACGATTTATTAGCAATGTGTTATGAAATTTGGATATCTTACTTTTGATTGAATGAATGCCTGTTTGTTTCATGTAGCGGAATTATTGACAACGAACAAGCTGTCAGAATTGGCTTGCTTGGCATTGTATCTCATGTATGAGAAAAAACAGAAAAAGAAATCTTTCTGGTATCCTTTCATCAGGGAGCTTGATCGCCAACGAGGGAGGGGTCAGTTAGCTGCGGAATCTCCACTTCTATGGTCAGAAGATGAACTGGCTTACTTGACTGGGAGCCCTACAAAGGTATAATTAGGTGCTCTCATGATATTACATTGGTTACAAATGCTTAGATTGAAAGTGATGAGGTTTTTATGGTGATAAAATTTCAGGCGGCAGTTCTCGAACGGGAAGAAGGGATTAAGAGAGAGTATAATGAGCTTGACACAGTCTGGTTTATGTCAGGATCACTGTTTCAGGTCAGTTTTTTTTGTAGCTTCCTCACAATAGTCTACTTTGCTTTCAGATTTGCACTACTTCGTAGTGCTTTTTTCAAAATATCTTAAACCTGATGTGGCTTTAATTTAATTTTGCAGCAATACCCATATGATATACCTACAGAGGCCTTTCCGTATGAGATTTTCAAGCAAGCTTTTGTTGCCGTTCAGTCTTGTGTAGTTCATTTGCAGGTAAAGTTTTGTCTCCTCAGCTGAGATATTCAATATCTTCATAACTTCAGTGCAAAGTATTATATTGATTTAACTCGTGCTATTACATCTCTTACATCCAGCCATCCCCCACTATTCATTTATCTGAACTATCTTAAAACTGACATGACAATACCCAAGGGAAGTTTATTCAAGTTTTTTACATGGTGATTTGTTTTAGTGGAATGAATAGCGAAGGTTCATGAACTAAGATTTAACTTTCCAATGGAACAGAAAGTTAGTTTGGCACGAAGATTTGCTTTAGTTCCTCTAGGGCCACCACTTTTGGCTTACAAAAGTAATTGCAAGGCCATGCTTGCAGCCGTCGAAGGTGCTGTTCAGCTCATTGTTGACCGCCCATATAAGGCTGGGGAGCCAATTTTTATCTGGTATACTATCCCCCTTCACATGATTGCTTAGTTCTGTCTTTATTATGGCCAGTTCTATTATTAGTGGTTATTCGACGGTGTTATTTCTGATATTTGAAGCTGGTTTGTCCTGTAGGTGTGGACCACAGCCTAATTCGAAGCTTTTAATAAACTATGGCTTTGTTGATGAAGATAACCCCTATGATCGCATTTTGGTTGAGGTGAAAACTGAGTTCATTCTGACAGTTTTCTCGTAAGCCTACTTTTTGTACATTAAGAGTTTGTACGTCTTAGTTCTTACATGCTTTCTTTGATCCAGGCATCCCTCAGCACTGAAGATCCTCAATACCATGATAAGAGAATGGTTGCTCAGCGAAATGGAAAGCTGGCTATACAAGTCTTTCAGGTGTGGGATTTGACCATTACCCTTTTCTGTTTCTTCGTTAAGCCAATCCTTGCGTGTTTAAACTTGTTTTTCGGGACTATTTCCTACGCTTCCACAGGTGTCTGCTGGCAAAGAAAAAGAAGCAGTTTACGATATGCTTCCTTACCTTCGACTAGGCTATGTTTCAGATCCGTCTGAGATGGAGTCCGTGATTTCTTCTCAAGGCCCCATATGTCCAGTAAGTTGACTTACTATGATTCTATATTAGACTGTAGTTTGTTAAATTTTCTTATATAGCCTATCTTCCGTGAATAATAACCTACAACAGCATTCTGTAAGAATGTTGGGGTCGTAACTGTTAATCAACTTACATTCTAGAAGCAACCCTTATTCGCTCATCCCCACTATTCAACGTTAATACAACTTTGTATGCAAGCTATGCAATTTTTCTGAATAAGGTATTTCTCTTGTGGATGCTCACTAGAATTCGGTGATTTAGTTTAACTACAAGATTTATTTTGACAGATGAGTCCATGTATGGAACGTGCAGTTCTGGATCAACTTTCTCACTATTTTACAGCTCGGTTAGCTGGCTATCCCACTACCTTAAGTGAAGATGAAGCCTTGGTAATGACCCTGTTGAGTTTTCTGATGTTAGCCTGTTATTCCTTTGTCGAACCTTCACTGATATCTATTTTGAATTTACCAGTTGACAGATTCCAGCTTGGACCCAAAGAAACGAGTTGCTACCCAGCTTGTCAAACTAGAAAAGAAGATGCTAAGTGCATGCCTTCATGCTACAGTTGAACTGATAAAGCAGTTACCTGACGATACTATATCTCCCTGCGCTGCTCCATACGCCCCTCAATTAAAATAAAGAGTACTCTCTCCCTCTCTCCCCGGGTTACTTTATTTCCATCTGTCTCTCCCTCTCTCATCCTTAATTATTCAATTTTGGATTTCAGAAATATCAGAAGATCAAGCTATTGGGATAATCCTGTAAACAAAGAGCAGGCGTTTGTAACTTTGTGGCGATTTGAAAGTGGGCATGAACTAGGTAAAGCTTACACCTTAGAAATTCATAACAAATCAGAAAAAAAGTTGATTCTGATTTTTGCCACAAATGATCAGAAGAAAGTGAAATGAAAAAGAAAGAGCTCTACTCTGTTTTTATTGATAGGAAAAGAGTTTGCTACTTAGCTTTGTTTTATTTTATGTGGTAGACATTTACACTTAAGATGCAAGCTGATCTCACTTCTCTTACAGGACCTTTCCTTTTAACAATGCCGAATGCTTCAAATGGTTTTCTGCCAAATTAATAGGGCCAACAAGCAGATCATCTGACTGTTAAGTTTTTTTGTAAAGGGGAAGTCATGGAACTTTGGGTCTGACCTTGGAAAATGTTATATTCAGATGATTTTGTTAATTTGCTATGGCTGTTAATCGGTTGCTTTTTCAATCTGTACACAAATTGATTTGTATTATAAAATAAAAAAATTCACTCATGCTCGAGCAAAGTAGTTAACACTTACATGACTGACATCGTAAGTCCAGTATGTTTCCCCTCTTTTTTGGTCGTGAGCCATGTAAGATGTATTTGATAAAGAGATTATTTAGTCAAGGAAAAGAAAGAAATCAAAATATCAGATTATTAGTAAGGGGAAATAATCAAAAGCAGTGGATTGATCAAAGCAGTTGTCATGCAAGCTCGACGATTATGCAGATTTCGATAACATGGAGGCAAATCCAAAACCTAACACTTGATTGGTGTATAGGCACTAGTTTTACTATATTGTGTGTATATCCTTTCGAATTTTCCCGTATAGCTTCTGGGAATTATTTTGGGTCTATATAATTTTACACCCAACTAGATAGAAGATGAGGGGTATCTAATTAGATATTATCAAAATACTAAACTACCCTCAATTTACTAATTATAATATTTAAATTAAAATATAAATAGATTTTTTTATTTTTTTAACTAAATCCCAAATCTAACAAAACTCAAAAAATAAAATAAATTATTTCCATCAAACTTTTTTTCCAAAAAAAATCCCGGATCTCCCATATCACTCGATCTACAAGGTAAATCTATATAAACCCATGCATCAAATAACATTTTTGAATGAACCAAGTGTTTTAATCTTACTTTCAGTGAATCAAATTCCTGATTTTTTACCAGAATCGTTCGATGTTGATGTATAGTATCCAACGATTCTGTATGATCTTCATGAAAATGAAGAACATGCAGCAGAATCGTTGGGTACGATGGATTCATATCGAACGATTTCAGTCCATAATAATCGTAGTTAATTGCAATGCCAAGAATCGTTGGATACAAACGATTCTACCTTTTGATTTTTTTTTTACTTTTTCTCGTATGAGAATCGTTGGATGAGATCGTTGTATCCAAAGATTCTACCTTGTAATTATTTCTCTGAGATGGGAATCGTTGGATACAATATGCCGTATCCAACGATTCTACCTTGTACTTCAGTTTTTACTTTTCTCATATCAGAATCGTTGGATAAGATCTGTATTATCCAACGATTCTGGACACGATTCATTCTTACTCGTTTTATGTACAGTTTAATGGTTAGAATCGGTGCATACATATTACATTAACCACCGATTCTGTTGAGTTCATTTTATTTCCTTACTGATTTTGTTGTTAATTGAATTAGTGATTGTTGATTTTTGTTTCTCTTTATCTTTTTTTCTTCAATTTAGTTTTCACAGGCATGGAAAACAAAGGCAAGAAGAGTACTAGCTATTATACAGAAATCCGTGAGTGTGATGTGTTTAGAAAGCCGGAGCCACCCATTATGCGAAACCAATATAAGTTTGGTTTTCCGTTTGGAAGAGAGACAAAGTTGGAGCAAGCCAAAAGGCTTATTGGAGAGCTTTGTTTGGAAGAACTTGATGAGGTCATTGGTATTTCAACACTCAGAACCGAAAACATTGTTTTGTGGAGGGAGTTTCATGAGGCATTAGATGCCAAGGATGCGGCTGAAGCTGATCAAGCTGATCAGTGAGAGGATGCTGAAAAAGATTTAGTTTATGGATGTTTATTTATATCTAAAATAATAGTTTATGTTTATCTAGAATGACTTGTTATGTTTGGATCGTAGTGATTATAAGGTTTAATTGTCTTTGAACTAAGGTTTACATTACATCTTATGTGTTACTTTTCATTGCACATGGTCAAACTTAGGCTCAACGGCTAGTTTTTTGATTTTTTTTTTGAAAATATAGTCGTTGATCCCTTTATGCATATAAATAGGATAATCTATTCTCCATCATACACTCCTTCATTCAAACAAATCCTTCTTCAACATTCACTGCTTTCTTCAAAGTATAACTCTTTTGCAATGGCAAGTCCATCATCAACTACCAATTCAACTGAAGAGATACTCAGAAGATGCAAACGAACTACTCAAGCATCATCATCAACTACAAAATCAATAAGGGTTATGGAAGAAGAAATACGCAAAAGAAGCAAACCAATGACTGCCATGGATAAATAAGAAAGCAAGAAACGAGGTTACAACCAATTCCAACGAAGGGAAAGGTTAAAGTCTGTTGTGAATGAGACGAAATAGATTAGGAATTATTACGTCGTCTTGGATTTTACGGAAGAAGATCGGGATGATGGTATATATTGGAATCTGGTAAAAAAAGGACCTTACGTTCCCAAGCCGGACGCGAAGTGGAAGGGTCCACGCCATGATTACAGGGACGACTATGTTTGCAGAATGACCTTTCATGTTAAGAAGTTGATCAAGTACAACGAGCTTCTCGCTAGGTATAAAGGGGACAGGTTTGCGGCACAGGCTGCATATACTAAATGGAGAAGATAGCCGTTTTATCATTTTGAAGCGCCCTAATAGTTGCGCCTCGCACCGGGAAATAAATATCTCCTAATTTTAAATAAATACGTAATTTTAATTTTTTTATCTATTAATTAAAAAATGACTTACTTTAGAAAACTTAATGAGAGTGTCGAATAATTCGATTAACATTAATTGTGATTATGACACTATTGTTCACTTTATAAAACTTATATACACCATTGACACCATTGACTCTATTCGCTATAATCTTAAACGGGTAATCATGCTTCTTTGACTTTGACTTACTTGTGTAGACCCTCGACGTCCTCTTCATATATGGTTTGTCCTTTGCTATGTGACTTTCTTTCTTGCCACTTCTCTCGCAAACAATTTCCAAACGATCACGCCTCGTACGACGGCCTAACACTAATGCGTATTTCATCTCCTTGCCTTTGTCCACAAACCATTGCCTTGCATCTTCCTTCTTTTCCCATACCAAATCCGTGTAGTAGTGTGCATAAGTATCAGACCCCATCTGAGACACAGGTTCAGGTTGGTTGTCGATCGCTTGAACATTCTACAATATAAATCAAAAAATTAGGCCAACGAAATCGGTGGATAGGTGACAATCGTGTTGAAAGATTCTACAGGTCGTCCTTTAGGTCCTCTCATATCCACCGATTCTAACTAGTCTTGATTTTGGAGAAAAAATCCCTAAATGGAAGAATCAGCACAAGTGAAGTGACTTATGTAACGATTCTTACATTCAAAAAAGCGCAGTGTTTCTGGACACTTTTTCAAATAAAATCATTACATAAATCAACACACATCGACCGATTGTTTGACCTTATAATTCCCCCAAAATTGAACCAGAATCGGTCGTTGTTCATGACCATAACCGCCGATTTTGGTTCGTAAATTCTGAGAGGATCGTTGGTTACGATGTCATCATAACCAACGATTCTGTATTATACGAAGTCCAGAAAATAGGTCAAATTTGTAAAAAAAAATCACTTTTGGGAGATTATAGACTACAAAAACATGTTTGGAGATCCTTAACACGTATACCTAATGTTTGGAAGCATTAACATGTCCGTTTTTCCGGGTTGAATCTTCATTTGCTTGATAAAAATCCTCATTTATGCTTTGGTTGACACGTTCTTGTTTGTCCAACAAAAACCCCAAATCGATTAGGATCGAAAGCACGATAATCTGATTTGTGATACGTAGATGCACTCACTTCTTCTTCACCACTAGAATATACATCGATACAATCAAACTTCATTTTTGTTACCAAAACCCCAAAACCCTAGTTTTCCCCAACTTTTTTTTCTTCTTCTACAAACTTTGAGAAAAAAACTATAATTCTTACAATCTAACATTAACTATAATCTAGTTTTAATCACCAACTAAGTTTAACTAATATTTGAATTAATTAATATTAATCAAACATATTAATTAATAACATAAATAGTTAGATAATTTTTTTTTTTTTTTTTCATAATAACTCTATTTTAATTTTTGATTATAGGGCCAAATAATTTCTATAGGTCCCAAACTAGCCAGGCTTTCGGAGGCACGGAACTCTTCATGTGCGAAATTTCTCGTACATATCTCAAATCCACGTCTTTAGCACTTTTACTTTTTAAATGTTTTGGGTCGTAGGAAAAGGTGATACTGATTGCATTCAAGTGGTATCCTGAACTAATCAAAAATTATCTCGTGGGAGAGGTTGTTGGACAACATTTGCGGGTACTAATTATATGCACGCTAATTGCAACATTCGTGTGCACTCAGGTAAACGAATTCATTGCTGAACATAATTATCCTCCGCATAAAATGGATTCGTTTACATGGATACACTCTCTGGGGAGATTCCCAAATGCTCTTTTAAATTTCATCTCCTTCGTTCACAACTATAAACCCATGGCAGCAACATCTTCTTTTCTATCTCAAACTCGAATCAAAATCAGCCACAAACTCTAGCCGAATCTCCTTCTATCTCACTTGGAACTTGATCGTGAGACAAACCCATCTTTCAATACTCCACAGCGAATAAGTTCCTCCCTTAATCTTCGTCAAACCATCGTTGTTTCTATGGTAGATAACATCAGCTCTCTTCCTTCCTGTTTCTCGGTCACATTCTTGTTCAAAACAAAACAAAATCCATTATCTGTTTCCATCTCGGCTTCGAAAATCCTCTCTAAACTCAAGCCACTTCTTCTAGTCCTACGCAGAATCTAACACACATCAATCTCTTGTGTTCAGCCATGAATCAGTTGCAGCAGGCATCGATTCTTCTCACCTAACCCTTTCTTAAAATCATAGCACACCCTCAGACTAATGGATTGCCGGTTTCAACAGTTGGTGGAGAGAATGGTCGCATCAGGCATGAGAGGAACTGGTCACGACACAGATAGGAGAAGAAGAACCGGTGCTGTTTTACTACGACCAAGCTTTCTCTTCACTGTTAGGTTTTAATGAAAGAGTGGGTATCCCTTAGTAAATCTCGCATCTGCCCATATAAAAGCAACAGTTTAGTAGCCCCACGGTAATAGACGTGTCTGTCTTTAGCACTTCTCCATATGAATTAGATGGCTGGCTCGAGAGAAACTGAGTCTGCCTTTAGTGATTCTTCTTTTCAACACAATTGAGACTTGTGTACTTGTTAGATGACTCCGAACAATGAATTGAGCATGTATTTGAATTCTTTCATATCATATGACTCCAATGTACCTATAAAATCTAAAACAAAAGTAATATACATTATTTACAAGAAAATAACTAAGAAAATCATAGAAAAAATGGTACTCCGCTTACTTGTATTAGCAACCTATCAACGTGCTGCACTCAACTACTGTCAATAAAACAGATGCCCATTGACTATGGAATAAATGTTTAAACAATGAGTATTATATGTGATAATTTCAATGTTATCCGGTTAACAAAATTTTTTGTCGAACACTCTCGAACTAAACATGTTGATATTCGATATTATTTCATTCGAGAACTACATGAAGATGAGGTTATAAAACTCGAATATGTCCCTTCAGAACCAAAATTGGCTGATATTTTTACCAAATCACTTGATAGACTAACCTTTGCAAACCTTAGAAAGTCTATTGGTTTTGTATGTCAAAGTTCATTAGCAGCTCCTTAGGGAGTTTGTGATCAGTTTTAGCCGTTCTCGAGGCAAGTAATGAGTAATATCATTTTTTGATCTTTCTCAGGTAATGGTTGTCTTTGTGTTGTTCTCTTGTTGCAACAAGGAATAACAAACACATGTGGGGAGTTCTATAAATGAACTTGTGCTTAATTATATATCTTTGTGGGGAATGTGGTTGTGGAAATTGAAGGAAGAATTATTTATGATAATTTATTTCCTGATAAGTAACTAGATCGACTTCGATTTTAGTTAGGCTTATTGACACTAGGGAAGCATTACTCAGGTTAATCGCTTTCCCGATGAGAAACTAAGTTAATTCTGACCTTAGTAGGCTCATCAAAGTTAGGAACAATTACTTTGGTAATTATGTTCCTGATAAGTAACTAAGTTAATTCTGATTTTAGTAGGCTTATCGAATCAAAGGAGAATTACTTCAAGTCATTGTTTTCCTGATAAGAAGCTAAGTTAATTATGATCTAAACAGGCTTGTCGAATATGGTATGTTAGACTCTTATAGGTTAAATCGAATTCTTATTTGTGAAGTTATTTCGAAATACTTGTTGTATTGTTTTTCATACCTTTATGGCGCGGATATATAGAGTATAAAGTGATTCCAATCACTTGAGAAAAAACATATGTTCAATAAAAAATTATATATCTAACGGAAAAGAGATAAAACATTGATTAAAGAGGAGAAACATATCATGATGTGTAGTATTCATATATTACAGAATAAAATAATAGTAATTTTTACTTGTTATTTAGATGCTTCAACAACGACACCTATTTAAAATATTTGTAGATCAGATTGGCTATTGAAACTCGGATTAAGCGTAAGAAGATAGAATTAAACGATTGTAATGTCATGTAATTTTTCTAGTAGATCTTGTATTCTCCATATGCAAAGAGTTTTGTCACTAAAATTGACAAAGGTGGAGATTTTTAGAGCATTGCTCGGTTAAACCCACCAAGCGTTAGTATGTCAAGTTTTGTTACAAAACTCGAGTCGCTTGAGTAGATTACTAAAGTAACTTTCGTTAGGTTAGAATAAAAACATAGAAATGTTGAAACTTGCTCTAGTTACTCACGAAGACATGAAGATGTATCAAATACAAACAAAGACATCATTCTTCAGTTCGAGGTTAATAACTATATACTTGACTTGTTCCATTTCTATTTATTGTGCGTACATAACATAACATAACATAACATAACATAACATAACATAACATACAAAGTTAAGTTTGTAACTAATATGACTTTAGTATTTGTGACTTGGCCATTATACCATGATCAAAGTATCAAAAGTAAAGAAATACAATAGTTTTTTTGACAACTTAAGTATAGTTTATCTATGGATTTCGTGTTTTCGACATTGAACTAATTGGTAAATTGTTATTATTTAGTGTATTGAACTTCCGTTGAATCCGTACCTTAATAAATTGGTTAGAAAACAATTTTAGAAACATAGTTTAAGGAAGTAAATTTGCGAAACGTGTTTCGTAGTTCAAAAAGAGATTCAGGACCGTTCCATGAAGTCAGGACCGATCCCTAGTGGGAATGATCAATCCCAGAACCGATCCTGACTATATATAACTTGTTTTTTATATTTTTCGATTTGTTTGTTATCTTCACAGGTGTGCAGATATCGAGATGTACATGAGTTAGATTGAAAATGTTCATAAATGTCAACATAATGTTTGAACATGTGCTAAATTCTAATTTCTTAATGTTCAAGTATACTCCTTTAATACTCAAGGCAAGATCCTAAAATATATATTTTTTAATATCATAAAATTGTTATCGAAATTATATGTTTTCCTTTTCCAGAGGTTTGCATATCTCTAGTAACTATATTAGTCAAATATATAGTTGTGTGCTATCTAATCTTAGTTGGCGTACTATGAGATAAATCAATTATGAGTTGGAAATTACTAGGTATTTGCTAATTTCAGAAATATACTTTTATTACCTATCTTTAGAATTTTCAAAATTGATAGATGATGTTTCCAAACAATGCCTTGGTCATAACCAGGGCTGTCAATGAGTATCCATTACCCGGAACCGGGTGAATTGGGTCCGAGTCATAAAATTGGACCCATTAGCAACTTAGGACCCGACGGGTATTACCCGATTGGATCCGAAATCTTAACGGGTCCTAACATGTATTACCCGGCGGGTATCGGATAACCAAACATTTGTCATTTGTTTGTTAATTTTACCTAAAATTCAAAGATTTCGTTTATTTTTTATTATTTTTTTTATTTTAGATTTATTCTTTAATTAGAACATTTATATAATATAACGATAACTTTGTATAAAAAATTATTTGTTTCAAGCCAATATAAAAAAATTTAAAAAAATTATAGTTGATTTTAAAAGACCCATTAAATACCCGGACCCGGTGGGTATTTAGGTTTTTAATCGAGTGCGGTTCCGGGTCTACTAAATTAGGAACCGGACCCGACTTTTATAAGTAGGGTCCGGGTCCAGTGGTACCCGGGAGGACCCAGACTCATTGAAAGCCCTAGTCATAACACTATAAACAGTAAGTCTTGTATTCTTACAAAATCATCCCACTATTGGAGACTTGAAGACTTTTCTTTTTGGTTTCGATCTATGTGTGGCTTTTTGCAAGCTTGATTCCATGGGATTTCACAAGCAGTTTATTTTTATAAACATCAGACTTATAGAATACTGAACAAACTGTCTAGTGGCATTTGTTTGCTTGGATAGATCTTTTTCATCAAGATTTATTATTTTGATAATCTTTGTCTTGGTTTGATCTTTTGACCAAATAAGTATATTGGTATAAACATATGATCCTTTGCTCCACTTTATCATTGATATAAAGATTGATTTTGGTGATCAATAAGTGAGTTGGTTACTAAAAAAGATTAGTCATTTGCTGTTTCGGGTAATGATTCAAAGGAGTTGAGTACAAAAGTCTTCACAGTAGGTGAAACAACTCAAGATAGTGGACTCTATCTTGGGATTCACGTGCGTTGGCCAGATTGGTTGTAGGTGTAGGGATACTGAATGAACTGGGTAACTTAGGGTAGTTTACTTGGTCTTAACAAAGCTGGACTAGGTCCCGGGGGTTTTCTGTCAAACAGTTTTTATCATTAACAAAGTTGTTGTGATTGTGTTCTTTTACTATTTCTGCATTGTTGATAGTGGATTTTTTTTTTAATAAGTGGATTTCTGACAAAGGAGAAACCATAAAATCACCTCTGGTATGTAGCTGAAATATAAAATTAATATATTTGTTTCTGGTCTTGTATCAGAAATATAAAAACTGTATTTCTATTTCACATTCCACGAGAGAATTGAGAATACATATTCTTCTAATAGTTGAAGGTACTCTATACTAATCTTGTACCCTTTCTCTATGTATATATACATCTGCATACATATTAGAGCTTCACCCAGCTGAACTCTCAACAGTCTATGTGTATATATAATATATGTAATATATGACACAATACTGACTTTCTGTATCGATTTTCCTTTTAATTATTATAATTTTGGAGAAGTTACTGGCCTTTGTAGCAATCTTTCCCGGACTCTCTGATCATAGAGTGTATATTCAATTAGGCTTTTGTGATATTTTCTGCTTTTTCCTTATTCTCAAATGAATGGCATGCTCCTAAACGAATATCTACTAAACCAAAAAGCACAATTTGAACCTACACCAAGTGCAATAATTCCCTAGATGAATTCCTTGGCATCAGGTGCTAATAGCTTTACTTTCGTGATTCGGCCAAAAATAAAATGGTTGCAAGAAAATGAACGTTTATGCCACCAATGGAAAATATATATTAATGGCACCAAGTGCGAATGGCGGAAGAGGAATGCATGCGGGGTGCTGGACTAGTCCCAGCGCCATACCATCACTGTGCTAATGCCCACACTAGGATGACGCTGGGCTAGTCCCAGCTCCAGGACGCTCTCTTATTGTCGCCGCACTGGGACTATCCCAGTGCCAGCTCCTTCATTGTCACGACGCTAGACTAGTCCCAATACCATCTCTCCCATTACCATGATGCTAGCTAGGCTAGGCCCAGTGATGCGTGTCGTAAATGCAACAAATTAATCAACATATTTTCCACTAATTAACTTATAACATAGCGGTAGTAAGGATCGTTCCCATAGAGAGTAGTGCAATTGATAGGTTATTTGGATTAGCAAAACTATAATAAAAGTAAATAACTAAGGAGGATTGGTTTAATTAACTATAAAGAACAGACAATAAGAATAAAGATGATTAGGGAGTCCTTCGCCATTACCAAACGTTGACTGAATTAATAAACTTATATATCTTTCATTAGAACCACTCATCACCAACCGTAGAATAGCAGGTACGCTTAGCTATCCCCAAAACTCCTTGTATCACCGGATAACAAGTACGCTTAGTCACCAAATTCTATCCTACTGAGCCGCCTTGAGGTACGCTTACAAGGTGTAACTCGATCGAACGCTTTAAGATTTATGAATTTAGGTTTGATCCTAGTAGTTAGACTCAGTACGCTCTGTCCACTTGCTAGTATTGTCTCCACACACGATTTCTTCACAGAATTCCTCTACAAGGTCTCACGTTCTCTACTTGTGTAGGAGATGATCAACAATTACGAATCACTCAACTCTCTACTAACAATAGAATGATCAATAGATTAATCTAGCATGCACTCCAAACAATCTAAGAAATCAACCATAAAGCCTAGATATAGTGAAAACAAACGATGATGATAATAACTTCAAACAAACTTGTATTAACTAATAAAGCTTCACGCTTAGAACATTCACTACAAGAAAAACGGGTTTAAGCGACCAAAATCTTAGCAAGAGCTCGAAAATTAGTCGCTTTAATAGTTTAAGCATCTAAAATTACAACTACCAGAAATTTTAGCGGCTATAAACCTGTGTCCACTATTATTTAGCAACGACAAAATGTGTTTAATCGCTAGATCCGTTTTGCAAGTAATTTATAGCAGCTAAAAAATTGATTATGTAGCTATTCACTTTGAGGCACAGACTCGTAACAACAGAAAATGAATTGGTTGCTCAAACCTCTCTCAACAACTAATTTTAAGCCACGACCAAATATGTTTAATTGCTAGATCCGTTTTTCAAGTGATTTATAGCAGCTAAAAAATTGATCATGTAGCTATTCACTTTGAGGCACAGACTCGTAGCGACAAAAAATGAATTGGTTGCTCAAACCTCTCTCAGCAACTAAGTTTAAGCCACAACAAAATATGTTTAATTGCTAGATCCGTTTTTCAAGTAATTTATAGCAGTTAAAAAATTGATCATGTAGCTATTCACTTTGAGGCACAGACTCGTAGCAACAAAAAGTGAATTGGTTGCTCAAACCTCTCTCAGCAACTAAGTTTGAGCCACGACCAAATATGTTTAATTGCTAGATCCGTTTTACTAAGTTTGAAAAATAATCTTAATTAAAAAAAGAATTCAACAAAGGCATTAAAATTGTTGGTTCAATAATACGATTCCCACAACTGAAGTATATGTCGACGAAAATGGATGTGTAAACTAATAACAATCACTCTTTTCATTTTTCTTCTTGGATTTGAGAATAAGACCCTATATCTTAGTCAAATGGTATATGATTGAGAACAATGTAACTTAAAACACAACATAAGCTTTCTTCTACCCACATTGATCTCAAACCCTACCAGTATGGAACATTTTTTTGTTCCGGTTGTAGGAGGAGAACAACTACAATCACACTTTTCTTCGACGATCACAATTTAAGAACAAAAACTACATTTTTTCATAGAGAAAAAAAAATTAAGAACAAAAAAAAATAAAAAATAATCTGCTCGCCTGGGAACAAAAGATAAGTTACTTCCTCATGGATTTGTTTCGCAACTGCCGTCTTTGAATCCCTCAATATGAAAAACGTGCCACAGTTTTGAGGGGCTCGTTGAGCAGCGGATTTTGTTGCAGACTAAGTTCTAACTCTTCTGTGCAGAAGGAAAGAGAAAGCCTCGGCAACAAAAAGAGAAAGCACGACAACAATTTTTTTTTCTAGGATCGTCACTATCTTTATTATGCATAATACATGTACAGACTGTTCGTAGCAGCACAAGCAAGTGAGTTTTCTGTTGGGTACCAAGCTAGGTGAAACAGTTTTGTTGAGAAATCAAATGAAGAATTTCCTTTTACATCCGCACCTGGCTCCTATTACAGTCACAAGAGGAGAGATTGAGAGAATACATAAGACATAGAATAAACGCCGAAGACCAACAATCTGTTAAACAAAATAAAAATTACACCAACCTCGTCGAACAACAGTAAGACTACCCAGAGATCTTGAAGGAGTCTGGACATGTCTCATAAACAAAGATATAATAGAATGACAAGAAGAAATTAGAGTTACTATAAGCGATATGGTCATGAAAACAAAGGATCAAATGACATATATCACTCTTGTTGTTGTTAATAGACTGATTAGCAAGTACACACCTCATGGGGCTCTTTCTGGCTTCAAGGGTTGTTGCCTCACTGCTACCATTACTACAACCAAATACACGAAACAGATTGATGGGATATTCCAGACAGTGTGTTAGAATCATGTGTCACAGCAGTTGTTGGACCCATTACACTCAGTTTCAAAAAAGTATCTTTAGTTTTAAATCCATTGAGGCAAACAAGCAGCAAACAGATGTAGATAAGGGTTGACATACAGACCTTATGAATCCATTGAGGCTCTCCGTACAGGAACTGTTCTTGTACTGCAAGCACATGGTACATCAAGACATTCTTAATATAGGATTACAAAGTAACTAACTTTCAAAAGAGTAAGTACACAAAAAGGAAATCAGGACAGTAAAACTAAAGTTTACATAGCTCATACTAGTACATCAAGAGTTAAAGCTTGAAATTCAAAAATTTCAGAAAGTAAATAACACTCTGAGATTTCATGCAACACAGGAAATATTACAAACGAAAATCTCTACAAGGGTTTTCACATGAATATCTATAAAGCTGTGTCATCATGTTATCCTAGAACTGAAGTTTTACAATGGTAAGTCATGTACACAAGAGGGTTGAATCACATAGATGAAGACAATTAGATACACAAGACTTGTTGCTGCAATAGATAATTGGAGATGACCAACAATATGACAACTGAATGACTGCCAAACCATAACATTCGACTTAACAGTATATGTATGCATTTACCTCCATCTTCAGGAATGTCAGAAGTCCACAAGGTGAAGTTGTTTCTTAAGAGTTGGATAATCAAATTACTATCCTTATAAGATTCTTCGCAAGGTGAAGTTGTTTCTTAAGAGTTGGATAAATCAAATTACTGTCCTTATAAGATTGAGGAATATTCGGTAAAATTTGGGTAAGGTTTCAGAGAGATGGAGATTAAGAACAAAGACTAACAGAGAGAGTGAGGCTTAGTTTACAAAAGGAAAAAAAAAAACTGGCTAGGGTTTCCAGTGGAGGGAAAAAAAAGTTTGGTGAAATTTTTGGTGGGAAGTATTGCGCCATTTCTTATTTTCCCTGATCTTATGGCGGCAAATTTAGATTATTCCAGATGTTTGGGTGGTAATCCGTATGATTTCGTAAATCTATATTTATATCTGTTGGATCAGATATTTTTGGCTTTCTATTGGCCAGATAAACAATTTAAGGATCATTGTGTGTGTGTGTTTTAGACTTAAAAAACGAAAATAATGTTTGTGTTTAAATTACTCCATTTTTGGTCAAATTGATGGATAATGAATAAAATTTGGTGAGATTGAGGAATATTCAATAAAATTGATGGATAACAAGTGAAATTGAGTGGGGACGAGTAAGGTCAAGTGAAAATAAGTGAAATCAAGTAACTGATGATTGTGTGAATTCGAGTGAAATTAAAGAATACTTAGTGAATTGGAGCGACATCAATGAAAATTTAGTGAATTTGAGTAAGATCGATTAAAAAATGACTGATTTTAATTGAGAGTAAATAAAATTTTAGTTAGTGATATCACAGTAGTCGGAGCCTACATGGATGATTTTAACTTTCGGACCCTGTTACATATCCAAATCGAGCCATCAATAGCGCCATTTACATTAGGGAAGATAACAACATGTTATATTATGCTTGGTCATGTACCACATCGTAGTGGAACTTTGAAACATCTAGACGAGTGCTTAGAAATCATAGTTTGATATTGTTAGATTTGTTAGATCGATCAAAAAATGAATAAGTTTGATTGAGATTGAATAAAATTCAATAAATCTAAGTGAAATCGAGTGAAATTGATGAAAATTGATATAATTTGAGTAAGATCGATCAAAATTGAGAATATTCAAGTCGGTTCAATAAAAAATTGAGTGAATTTTAGTGAGATTGATGAAATCATAATTTCATATGATTCGATTTGTTAGATCGATAAAAAAATGAATAAGTTTGATTGAGATTGAATAAAATTCAATAAATCTAAGTGAAATTGATGAAAATTGATATAATTTGAGTAAGATCGATCAAAATTGAGTGTATTCAAGTCGGTTCGATAAAAAATTGAGTGAATTTTAGTGAGATTGATGAAATCATAGTTTCGTATCGTTAGATTTATTACATCGATAAAAAAAATAAATAAGTTTGATTGAGATTGAATAAAATTCAATAAATCTAAGTGAAATCGAGTGAAATTGATGAAAATTGATATAATTTGAGTAAGATCGATCAAAATTGAGTGTATTCAAGTCGGTTCGATAAAAAATTGA
>JAJJMC010007948.1:953215-989572 GCA_023531435.1 Papaver californicum | reverse complement strand
GATCGATCAAAATTGAGTGTATTCAAGTCGGTTCGATAAAAAATTGAGTGAATTTTAGTGAGATTGATGAAATCATAGTTTCATATCGTTAGATTTGTTAGATCGATAAAAAAGTGAATAAGTTTGATTGAGATTGAATAAAATTCAATAAATCTAAGTGAAATCGAGTGAAATTGATGAAAATTGATATAATTTGAGTAATATTGATCAAGATTGAGTGTATTCAAGTCGATTCGATAAAAATAATTTCCATGATATGTATGGCTATCCTTCATTTTCATTTTCTTTCTCTCTTTCTAAAAAATAATTTCCCTTCATTTTTTTTCTTTCTCTCTTTCTCGGTTCATCCCACTAATCCTCCGCCGCTATCCAAACCCTAAATTACAAATGAAAGAGAAGAACTAATCAAACATCTTTCTCCTAAATTAATGAATGAGAATGTTGTTCCTTATGGTTTGGGATCAGATTATTTTAGGTTCTCATTTCTGCATCGAGATCTTAGTTGAATAAGTTGCACTTAGTTGTGCAAACCATCAATAATTAGTCGTACTAATTACAATCTAATGATATTGAGTAAGATCTAGTAATTTTGATGAAATTAAAAATAAATTTAGATTTAATTAGATTGAACTTTTAGATAATAAATCAAAATAAATTGAATCTGAGAGAAATTGAGTGAGGTCGACCGATATTAGATAAGATTGATAGATAACAAACGAAATAACGTGAAGTTGATGGAAATTCAGTTTGAATTGATAGGTAACCATATAAACCCATTAAATGTAGGATAAATATAGTGAGGTCGAGGGGTATTTGATAAGATTGATAGGTAACCGATAACATTGACTAGGATCGATATATAATCGGTTAAAATGATGGATAACTAGATAAACCGATAAAATCCGAGAGAAATTGAGTGAGGCCGACCAATAATGGGATTAGGTGAATAATCAGTCAAGGTAAATAAAAAGTAATACAAATTAAGTAAAATTGGATTTAATTTGTGGATAATTTGTCAAGGTAAACGTGATATAATCTCACCAACAATATGTCTTTGTCATATTATCCTTGATGACCGGTACCCTAACCCTACCGATGTTTGTCATATAATCCCTGAGACCTCTTCCCCTCACCAGAACCCTAAACCTGTCGATGTTCGTCATATTATCCTTAACGACCTTTTTTTCTAAATTATAATCTTATCGGAACCCTTATCCTAGCGATGTTCGTCATATTATCCTTAATGACCTCTTTCCCTAAGTCAGAAATTCAGTAGAATCCTAAACCTACCGATGTTTGTCATATTATATTTAGTTAATAACCTCTTACCCTAAGTCGGAATCTTCACCGGTACCCTAACCCTACTTATATTTCTCATTTTCCCGATAAACTGGAAAAATCGATTGAGTTTGGGATAAATGGAGTAATCTAATGTCATCCATAAATTCGACTTAATTCGACATCCTTGGAAATTCACATGAGTTTATTCTTGTATATACAAATTCATCCGACTCTAAAGATCATTCAATCTAATTGGATATACTTACATAATTCATTTCCATAAATATTTTTTGGATCTGTCATATGTAGGTTTGATGCTAATGTCCTTTTTAATAAGAACAAAATTGACTAAATTCAAAATAGATCGAAGATTAATTAGTGAGTTTGAACTCAATTTTAGTTGAATGCATAAAATTTTGCTTAATTTGTGTTCACTCTTCTCACTCAATTTCACTTTAAATTAGTCAGTCTCGTTCAATTTTGCTATTTATTTTTCAATATTATTGAATTTCACTTAAATTGTTTCGATCTCATTTAGTTTTATCATTTGTGTATTAACATGTTTAGATTTTGGGTAAATCATTTTTATTGCTTTGAGGGGCTCATCGTATGATTTTGGGTAATTTATACCGGTTGAACCACTGTATGCCTCGTGTCATCTCTGATTAGCCGGAATGTCTATTTTTGGGTTTGCGTTATTTATATGAAGTTTATTTATATCGGGTGAACACTTGTTCTCGTTGTTTGCTAAAGAGAACAAGTTTATTTATATGAAGTTAATAACCGTTCATTGTTCTTTTGGTCGTTGGACCCGTATATATTGAGAGACGTATGCTTTATTGGACGTTCTGGTTGTGATCCGTATATAAAAAAGATGTTAATTTTGGTATGTCAGATTCGTGATCCGTATGAGCATAAGATATTAATTTTGAACCGTCAGATTACCGATCCGTATGAGTAGAAGATGAAAAACCTAGAACCATCCGATCGGTGTAAAATTTTAATCTTGAACCGTCAGATGAATTAAACCCTATTTGTTTTACTTATTGACCACGAAGTTCATGTTATTTACGTTTAGTACCCTTATATATAAACACCCTAACCCTAAGTTATTTCATCACTTCTCATTTCCAACGCCTCCTTCCTAAATCTCTATGCCTCCCTCACTGAATCTCTCTTAAATTTCTCTCTTTCAAGCTACATGCATCCAATCTACGTTCTACATCTATAATCCATCCACAAACCATTACAAAATACCTCCGCTGCCATCTAAAAAGTATGGCTTCAAAAATGTTTCTAATGTTAGTTTAGCTTTTGATCCTCACAAATCAGTTCACTATGAAGCTATACAGCTAACTGCGTTCAAGCGAAAATCTAGTCTTCTAAATCATCCTTGGAAGGATTTGGGATTATAAGTCCCTCCCAAGTGAACTTTGGATTAGGAGATTGTGGCGTCTTCTGGAATGGTGTTTTCCATCGTTTCTATTAAAACCCTTAAAGTCTGTAAGTGTGACCATTGGACCAATCTAAATTTGGTTGTGTGATTTGGTTAATTTATTTTAGAAATGAAAATTTGCTTGTTAATTTTGTTTCAATTTTTTTTCTGTGTTCATATTGTTCTCTTATGGTGGACCTGTGGTATAAGCTTAGATTTACATGTCTTTAGCTAGTTTTCCTTGGTGGATGTTGGGTTGCTTGCGGTGAAGAACTCAACACTGTCAAGGTGGGTTAAATTTTGTTGGACTCGTCAGAGCTTTCTCGGAAGGTATCCAAAGTCGGACAGTGGATAGTGGCCACTACTCTAGTTCCATTTTTTAGTGTTAGAATGAGACTAATAGACAAAAGCATGTTCCTAGGCCGGCACACTACACTGTAAGCATTCACTTCCTTTTTGAGTTTATTCTTAGTTTAGCTTAGGTCTCTTGGTACAAGTATGTTGTCGTCTGAGTGATTTCCTGAAGCTGTAAAGGATTTACACTCTTCGGTTTCAACTGATTGGGGAGCTTCCCTTCTGCTGGTGGAAATCCAGGTCCAAGAATCTAGTTAAAGGGAAACCAAAAAAAAAAAACTGTAGGGCTTACAACTATGAATAAGTTTATGACGTTTTATGTAAAATTAGACATAAGTAGACTTTTGGAAATAGTTGGCCAGTGAGGACAGTTGATTCTACCTGTCTTTAGCTAGTTTTCCCTGGCGGCTAACTTATTATCCCATGTAATCTTTAGCTGCTTGGTTGCCACAGTTGATTCTACTTGCCTTTAGCTAGTTTTCACTAATTAAGTTTTATTATTTGGTTTCTTGATTCAGTTCTTGATGTTACTGTGTGTCCAGTTCATGGTTAATGCTCCTTATTCTTATTAGTTCTGATCTTCTTTGTATTTGTTTGTTTGTTCGTATATGCAGGACCCAAGTTTATCACTTTTTTTTTGAGAGATGAACATGAACTAGATGTGGAATGAATACTCACTCTATTGATCTCAAAAATCAAAGCTAAAAAGCAGATTAAGTGTTATAAGGTTGCAGTAATATGAATCTTGAAGTGTTTTTTAGCTTTTTCCAGTGAGATTTAAAGATCCATGATGGGTGCTTCAAAGTTGAAGTAGTTGTATCAGTGGTGTTCCTAATCTTTAGGTTTAAAATTGAAGTGTTTTTGATAGAATTGTAAATGGAATTGTTTTTTTTTCCTGTCAAAAATGATTATAATTATTTTGACTAAATATGCTGTAAATTGAATTCAGGAATAATAAAGCTGACCAATTGTAATTTTAATTTGGCTCATAATTGTTTTTAATTTGATTTTATTTTTCATTTATAATTATATAATTTTAATTAGTATCATATAATCTTAATTAGTGATTTTTAATTATAGTTATAATTTGGTATTATCTAAATCAGAATTTGTTCCTAGCGAGCAAAAAAAATTAGTAGCTTAAAAACTTAAGCGATCAACTTCAGGCTAGTTTAAAAACTCAAACACAAAAATTTGGTAGTTTAAAAACTTAAACAATTAACTTAAAGCCAATCAAAATCAGAAATTACTTTTAGCGAGCAAAAATTTAATAGCTTAAAATTTTAAGCAATCAACTTGAGTAAAAACTTCGCTATCTTAAAAGCTTAAGCAACCAACTTCAAGACAATCAAAATAAGAAATCACTTTTAACGAGCAAAATAATTTGATCGCTTAAAACCTTAACCAGGCAATTTCAGGAAGAGTTGTTCCATGTATCTATCAACTAAGTATTTTACTTGCTTTAGAATGGTTGGTCTATCTGAAGCGATTGATGTTTTACTTGCTATATTGGTTGGTCTAGATGTTAAGCGATCACAATTTTACTTGCTCCATGGTAGTTGGTCTAGATCTTAAGCAACGTGAAGGGTACTCGCTTTAGGTAAGTTGGTTGATTACTAGAGCGACTGCATGACCGCTCAAGACCTTTACAAGGATGGCTTTTTGCAACCACGGGAGCGACTGCCACTTTAAGTCGCTATAACGGTTACAACGACTTAAAAGGGGCTTTAAGCGACTTAAAATGACATGTCGCTTAAACCCGTTTTTCTTGTAGTGATTGAATTTATCCTAAACTAGCTACTCATGATACAAGAGAAAAGAAAAAATAGCACGGTTTCTCCCAAAAGGAGTAAACCCTAGAATATGGAATAAATCTCTCTTCTCTCTTTGTGGTGTAAAACCTAGGTCTAAGAATACATAGAAGTAGAGATCAAAAAGTATTAAAATTGTCTCTTATACAAGTGTTCAAGTTGTAGAAGTGCCCGTACCCGATTCCCGGTCGAGATAAGTTTCCCGAAGTATCAAAATATACCAAAAATGAGTCAGATCCGAAGCCTAGCCGTCAAAAGTGAGTCACAGGTCGGATAGCCCCAGCTTCTCTTTTCCCCTCTATGACTTCTTGCCCAGTTTCTCTCGATGGCATGAGCCATCGAGAAATAATTTTCTTTCTGACTTTTCTTATTTTTCTACCAGGTTTCCTCCACGACAATCCCTGCCGAGAAATATATTTTGTCCTGAGCTTTGATAAATTTGGTTCCTATCTTACCTCCTTTATTCACGGAGCTCCGGCTCAATCTTTTCATCCTGTTCCTTTCTTCCTCTCAAAACTTCCGTCAAAAGCTGCAAAAATTTGACCCTATCTCGTAGAGTTCGTATCTTCCATCTAAAACTCCATTGAAATCAGCCACAGATCATCATTCGAGTCATCAGATCAAACTATCCAGCAAAACCTCAATTCCAGACTTGCCATAGTCACAGCTCAACACCACAGCTCGATCACAGCTACCATTAATCTCATTCTCTCTTCAATATCCCATCACAGACTTTGCCGAACCATTCAACAGCCACCATTGATCACCGTCACGGCCTTGAACTCGAACTATCTTCTCTGCTAACTCATCTTCTTGGACCACAAACTCGGACAATCATGCTGCCAACTAAAATCCAGCTCAAACCCAATGTTACGTGACCTTATTGACTTCTAAACCACCTCTGCAATCTCTCCCATTCAGCTGCACTTTGATGGCAGTAACCCTTTTCTTCTTTACTATTTTCTTACTGCCAAAACAAATCTAAACTATCACAAACTCGTATAACAAGTTTCATGCTCTATCAGCTTTTAAAATCACTTCACACCCTTGACCAACAACCACCAGTCCCTGTTTTCCGGCCATTCTCTTCCAACTCGAGTTCACTTTCATCAGCACCCATCATCGACAACCAATCTCATCATCTTCAACAGATCCCTTCGATCAAACAATCATCACTGAATCATCACAGCGTCTCCACTAGTTTGAGTTCTTCCTGTCACAGCCATTAACTTCTTCTCCATCTCACCGAGAAACTCCTCCTTTCTCAAAACAGCGAACCCTTAACCCATTGCAGATGACTATTCCACGAACCAACATCGATTAATAAACTCGAGTTCTTCTCAACAGTTCACTGCCAACATTGAATCACCATCACGATCATCACAGGTTCGAACTGCCATCACAGTTCCATACCAACCTCAATTATCGACCAACCCATATACTAGAACTCATTCACGTCAACATCTGTGCCATCGTTAATAATCAACAGCGTCACCTTCTCCTCCTTCAATGGCAGCTAACCCATTCTATTTTATATGGCAGCACCCCAAAAATCCATTAATGGCAGCATCAAGTTTTTTACGTGAAGAACCCTAATTCACGATTAAATGAAGAAGATGGTGGCCCTTATCAATTGGACTGGCGTCTTTAGTAGTTCCCTTGAAACATATCTTCCCCTAGCATACGATGGGTTACCAATAGCAGTTGACCTGGAAATGACCAATTTACCCTTAATTCTCGTTTTGCTTATAACTTTCTCATTCGAACTCGGAATAACCTCATTCTTTTGCCGCTGGCTTCTTTTAGTCGGTCTATACGTGATAATGATAAGAAATCCTGGATTTGGAAAATTCCACCGGTCTTTGGCCCTTCTTCACTTGTAACACTTATTTTCATGCACAATCTAACACTGTATAGCTCATTTTTGGATGATTTACCTAAAAAAAGACATGAACTACAAAACAAACATAATGTACAATAATTCACAAGAAATCTAACAAATACTAGCATGAAATTGACATTCAAAATATGTAAAATATGCACTTATCAACCAGCATCATCCCCCACTATCACGACGCTGGGCATAGTCCCAACGCCAGGCTCTTCTTCTCCCATTGTCACGATGTTGGTCTAGTCCCATTGTCAACCTTTCCTTTTGTACTGTCACGGTGTTGTGCTAATCCAGCGCCAAGCTCACTCCTTCACCCACTCCACAACGCTAGGCTAGTCCCAGCGCGCCCACTCCCTATACGACGTTGGGCTAGTCCCAGTGCCAAACTACTTCTCAGTGTTATCCTAATGTTAGAGACCAAGGATTGCAGGGCTATCCTAATGCCAGCACCATCCTAGACATTGGCACTAGCCTAGTGCTAGCGCCAATACTAACACAACTGTAATATCCCGATTCGGCAGGTAGGATTCGCCGAATGGAATATATGTAATGGTTTGTCCTTTACTAACACCGAGGTATTTTCAGCACAGTTGGCTCCATAGTTGGAAAAAACCTCTGCAGTTAAGCGTGCCTGAATGGGAGTATTCCAGGGATGGGTGACCTCTGGGGAAGCTGCTGCTAGATGACCATAGTGGTTCCCGTTGAAAACCCACACTTCCGGATGACCACAGTAGCTAAGTGGGGATAATATCGATGGAGGGTCGGGTCATTACATATGGTATCAGAGCCGACGACGGGTCACTACTGAGGGTGAGAGGGTACGTTGGATGGGGTGTGACAGGGAACGTCGGAGATCTAGGCTTGTATATTCCGGAGCCGAGAACGACTCCATAAGGTGGTGGTATTGTAATACCCCGATTCGGCAGGTAGGGTTCGCCGAACAGAATATATGTAATGGTTTGTCCTTTAGTAACAACGAGGCCTTTTCATCACAGTTGGCTCCAGAGTTTGCAAAAAAACTCTGCAGTTAAACGTGCTCGGGCGAGAGTAATCCAGGGATGTGTGACCTCCCGGAAAATTGTTGTTGGATGACCGCAGCGATGCTCGTTGAAAACTCCACACTACCGGAAGACCGCAATGACTAAGTGAGGATAATATCGGTGGAGGGTCGGGTCATTACAACAATACTGGCGCTGAATTTAGTTATCGTCCCTTTTATCCCTGGTGTAATACCAAGCTCTCATAAAATATACTTCAAGTCTAAGTTATCATTTTTATGCTCTGAGCCACACAATTCAATAGGTAATTCTCTCAGCTGAGACCACATAAAATACCAACATTTGTGAATATGACTAATATTATCGAGTACCTAGCTTACTCAAATGTCCAAGGCTGGCATTGTTACAGTTCAGCACTCAAATAACTTAATATAGTCTACTAGTAGACTTACTAAAATTCAAGACATTAATAATCAATTTAATTAATTAATTACTACAATAGGAAAACTGCCTAATTAATTAATTAAGTGAGTCATTCATATGATCTAACTATCAATTTATGATACATCAAACATGTCACAAGGGGGATATTCATTAAATTATTGGTCTAGTGGTATACAGTATGTGCGATGTAACTATACACCCACGATAAGAAAGAATCAAGTTGTGTGAACTTTGTTGAATGAAGGAATATGGGCATGACTTCAACCAAGTTCTCCACATTCTCAACTCCTACACTTATTCCACTTCTTAAGGTATCATCAGTGTGAGTTTAACACTATAAATAGATGACTTCATCTATTCCAAAAGATAATCAAAGTTTATATAAGTCACAACAAGCTCTAGGCCTGGTTTGCTTGGTGGAGAAGGTCTAGATCGTTCAGATGAGAAGTGTACTAGTTCCTCGACATACGTTGGTGACAGGTTTCACATTCGTTCTATTCTATCTTTTCGAGGAACTTGCTTTTCTCTTATTCTACCAAACTTGCTGATTTCAATAAAAGGGAATTTAAAATTATAAATAATTTCGTCTTAAACATTTGAACTCAACCACGAAGATTTATATTGTTCAACTAAAATTCATCACACTCTGATCTCATCTTTCTTAATTTCCCTCTCTAAGACCAAACTTTCTCCTTTTTTGTGGCCGAAGCAAGGCTCGAACGACCATTTATTGGTTTAGGCTAGCCTTGTACCATTTATTACGATCTCTCGTATTCATTACGATCTACCTCTAAAACTTTATTTGTTTTTACCCTTGTTTGTGGGGAAAACGAATTAGGAGGCTAATTTAGGAAAAATAGGGTGAGCATGTAATAATTCGTCTAATCCTTAAACGTTTCTATATTAAAGTACTTTCTTTAGATTCGAGAGATCAATATGTACAATCCTGGACTAAACTAAGCAATGACCTTTCCAATCTTGCTGCAGTCACAAAGGAGAAGGAGAAAGGTTGGTCCAAGGGAGGGAAGCGGGAGAAAGATTAAGGTCAGAGTATCAGACTCTGTAGGATGTGATAGGTGTAAATAACTATGAACAATTCTCTTTGTGTGAGAAGATTGTATAAGTAATCAAATTATTTGAATTATGTTGTTTTGTGTTAGACTTGTCTATCTTCAATAGATTAAGAAATCTATTTATAATCATAGCTATTGTAACCGTTAACATGACCTCCTCGCTTGAAGAAAATGTCGATGGTTGAGTAATGGTGAAGTGGGGATGATGAAGAAAGTGTTAGTAATTGTTCCCACTTCAATTGAGAATGAATGAACGGTTTCTTAATCCACTACTCCTCTGCTAAACTGCTGCTCAGAATTTCCAGAGTTTTCTCTTAGTGGATGCACTACTGCATCACATGTTATAGACCACTAGATCAATACCCTGATAAATATCTGATAGACACATATTTTATGTCTGATTTGTTCTTAATTTGTATATTGTTAGGACTCAATTGTGTACTTATATTGTGTTTTTATTGTGTTTGTAGGTATTTTTGAAGAATAGACGTTTGCGGAGAAATCGGGCTTAAAAAGTGCTAAAAAAACCCCATAAAATTTACTAAGGGCACCCCAAAAATTGATAAAGGCACCCACTTTCAAATTCAAAATTGAGTTGGGCGGGAAAAGTAATTCTTCGAATCTGCGTGAAGCTATGAAGATTGGAGTCAAATTTTGAGGAAATATTTTTGATCCTTAATTCCTGTCTTATTAAAAGAAGTTGTACACGGTTTAAATACGGTATTTGAGTTGATAAGGAAAAAAAAATGTTCACGGAAGAATCAAAATAAATCTCGAAAAAAATATATTGTTTCCGTAAAAATCAGGTGAGAAAAATTATCTCGGGAAACAAGGGATATTCTTTCCTGATTTTGTAACGACAAAGCAACAACAAGAAGGATTGAGATTTTTCTGCCATGGAAAGAAAAATATATTCTTCCCAAAGAAATAAAATCCCGAGAATGATTTTCATTAAATAAAAATATTTTTGAGAAGAGGTGGAGTGATTGGATCGTTCTAGTATAAAAACAAGTCGAAGAAGAGAGTTTGGGGGAGGCTGGCTCTGCCAGAGGGCGAGAAAGAAAAAAATCAGATCAAAAATTAGTTTTCTGCACGTTCAGGAAGAAATAAGAGGAAGAAGATGAAAAAACCGTTACAATAGATGTTGAACTGTTGTTAATTACCGTTGCCTTTTCTCTTAATTGCAACATTATTTGTAACGGTTCTGTGAATAGTATCTGCGATAGTTTTGGGAGATAATACACTAAAGGTTTGTGCTTTATTCAGCTGCGTCTGAAGTTAGTCGTAGATTCAATAAAATATTTTAATCTTTGTGCGACATCTCTGATAAGTTCTTTATTGTAATTTCTATTAATATTGTCAACAAAATGATGTCTTCTCTACTTTCTTCCATTCTTCTTGCGATGAGTAGCTAGTTTTCTTACCTAGGTTTAGAGATAAAGTCCTATTGTGTTTGCTAGTATGTTTTAATTATTTTCTATAACAATTTCTCTTGGTCCTATTTCTTGATTATAAAGATAATAATTCCTTCATGTGTCCGTTAATGCTTAAATAATTGTTTTAAATATTCTTTTTCAGGGATAAACATATTATATAGTGGAGAAAATTATTAATCTTTCATGAAAAACTAATTGATTTAAATTCCATATCTTCCAAGACGTAATTAATTTGTCCGAAATCGTCTTGTGTAATATTTTGAGAAAATTATAGAAAAATAGTTACAATCATCTAGTTTGCATAATAGTGATGGAATCTTGATATCCTAGGATCTCTTTTATTTGTAAATCAACTTTATTATTTTAAATATTTTTAGAATTTTAGAATATAATCAACAATCAATTTTGTTATTAGCACAATAATTAATTAAAAACTAGAGATTGCAATTCTGAAATCCATGTGGAACGAACCGTGCTTGCATACTGTCTCATCGACGAACATGCTCTTATGGTATTAATAAAAATCCCATAAATATCCCCCTATTTGTGACATCTTTGATGCCTCGTGTAATTTTATGGTATTAAGTATTATTGATGTGAAGTCAAGTGAGACTTGCTTAATTGGTCTCTTGACTAAAGACTTGTCTTCCTTGACTAGCCTGATGAGTCTAGCAGACTAAACTTAAAATAAAATATTTATTTATTTATTTATTTTATTCATGAGTAACAGTTGTGTGTTCAACTAGGTCAATTTGCATTGACATGCTTGCTTTATAGAAATGAGTGTAACATGCTGAGCATAAGCATAAGCATAAGCGAGGCTTAGTATAGACTTTAATAAACAAGTTAGGGTTTTAGAACTTGTACATGTGAAGCAAGCTCCAACGGACAAGCATTATGAGCTAATGCTAACGCGGATGAGCATTAGGAGATAATTCCTAAGTCGGAAAAGCATTAGTCTAATGCCTAAGACGGATGAGTTTAGGAACTAATGCCTAAGACATACAAGTATTAGGATAATGCCTGGGACGGACAAGCATTAGGCTAAATCCCCAGGACGGACAAGCTTTGTGCTAAGGGTAAGACGAACAATCTAAATGCTAAGATAAGGCGGACAAACATTGTGCTTAATCCCTAAGACGGAAAAGCTTTGTACTAAAACCTAAGACAAACAAGCTTAATAGTCTCGTCTAAGACGGATAAGCTTTCTGGTCTCGTTAAGGCGGATAAGTTTGTAGCTTGGACTAAGACGGAAAAGTATTGCCAAGAGTAAGATGGATGAGTCATATAGCCAAGACTAAGACAGACAAGTCTTGTAGTCAAGTTAAGATGGATGAGCCTTGTGCTCAAGCTAAGACGGACAAGGTCCATATCCTGACTAAGACAGACAAGGTTCGTTTCCATGACTAAGATAGACAAGGTTTGCGTCTAAGCTAAAACATATAATCCTTGTAGCTACAATATTTGAACCGCTTATAAGTGTTGTGGATCCAATTTTGAGTCGTCTACTTTGCCAATCAGGGTTGAAAAGTTTCATTAATTGTTTGAGACATTTATAAGTGTTGCAAAATCATTTTTTAGTGTTTCCAAAGCCCTAAATTGAATTCTTTTTACGCTTTTCACATTAGTTTCCTCCTTAAGCAAGGTTTAACGTGACCAAGGATAGATTTAATTTAGCTAGTAGAAGCTATAAAATTGTGTTTAACACAATTTTGACTTGGTATCTAAGTACATTTGTGGTACTTTAGTCAAGTAAATTCATATGTAACTTGCTACATACTTCTATATAAAAGCTATATAGGTATTTTAGTGAGTCAATGTTGTTCAGTTGAGCATGAATATTGACATAAGGTAATTTTGGGAATCCAGTTGCAGAATATAGCACCAAATAATACTCAAATTGCTTTATACTAGTGGGAGATGCATCTAAGAATATTAGTGGGAGATCCATCTAAGAGCTTGAGATTTTATGTAAAAATCACAAATTTTTTGGGAATCTCGTAGTAAGCTGATGTGTTTGTGGACAGTGGTAAGAAAAGGTTTGTTTCAGAACTTGTGAAGATTTTGATTTTAGACTTAAGAATTAAAACTAAACTAGAAATAACAAGAGTCAATTGAAGTTGATTTCAAGATATAAAGAGTGTACTGAAGCTAAGATTCCACTATTTCCCAATTTTTTAAAGTGATTTTAATTCAATTATTATAACTATGCAATTCACACATTCAATTTGATTCAAAAATATTGCAAAAGTAGAATTTAGAAATAACAAAGTATATCGAAAGCATGGGACATCAAAACCCTAGGCTAAGCATGTTCCATCAATATAAATCACAATTGCTTAACAAAAATCATTAAATCAATTTTTAATCCAACCAAATAATCATAAATAGAATTACAAAAATTAAATAAATAGAAAATACCACTTTTTCATTGGCAAAATAGCTTCCTCCGTCGCCCAGGGATTAGGTTTAACACCTCATGTTGAAAATGCGTTCAAAATTCATATTCATTGCTCAAAAGTGTTCACAAGATGAAAAAGGAGAAAAATAAAGAAAACAACGAGTTTGCAACGTTTATAGGCGTTACAAACTCACTGTTACAAAGCAAGTGTTTCAGAGCTAAGATAAACATTGTAAAACTAAAGATAAACGTTGCAAAGCTGAAGATATTCGTTGCAAATGTGATGAAGAAACCGTGATATATGGTTGAAGGAACCGTCGCTTATTCTCTGTTCTTCATGTTCTTCAGCAACAAAAAAATATTCTCTGCAACTTCTTGATTTTTCGCTCTGTAGCCTATCTCTTCTCTCTAAATTCTCGATGACCCCTCTAAACACCTTCAACACCCTTTATATACTAGACAACTATCTCGTAAAGTCATTCTTGATTCTGTTCTCTTTTAAATATCAACAACCTTTGAGATTTTGTTTCCCATTTAGCTACATTTTTTCCTATCTCACTGAATATCTCTTTTTCTCAGCGAAATCCGAAATTATTTCTTTCCCTGTGAGAGAAAATTTCACAAGATTCGTTGGTTAATTTGATGTACTTAACCCATGTACGACCCTTCTTCTATTGGTAAGAATATTTTTTTTTCTTAAAAGCTAAAAAATCTCCTTTGAATCTTCGATTAAAGTCTCACAATTCAAACCTAAAGCTTTCCCGCCAAATTTAACTTTGAAAGAGAAATGGATGCCTTCTATCCAACAGTTGGGCGCCTTTAACACTTTGGGTGCTTTTATCAATTTCTTAGATGCCTTTAGTAATTTTCCGAGCCAATTTTCCCAAAAATGTTTATCTTCCAAATACACCTACACATACATAAAAACACAATATTAGTATAAAATTGAGTTCCAATATTATATAGAATTGAGATAAAATAGACACACAAATGTGTCTATCGAATACCCCCAAACTTATTATTTGCTAGTCCTCGAACAAATCTAATCTAGAAAATAAAAATCCTTACTCACTATCGCAGGCATCGCGATTGCACTTAGCGTGTGCAACAAGCCTTTGAACCCCTAGGTGGCCCTAATGGACGAGTTTTGTCTCGTGAGGGTTTACAAGAGATATACCCATAAAACCTTTACTCCAAACTCTAGCTACTTGTGAACGATTGAGGGTAGACACTAAACAAGCTATGGAAGGAATTACCCTGTTTTTAATCCAATTGATGTACGAGTTTTTACTAAGGCGTACTAAAATTCATATATAAGAAAACAAAGCGCTACTCAGTATCGCACAATGGACCACAATACCCGGAATCCATCAAAGTTCAATCACATGAATAGATTTAGAATATGGATATGAAGATGATGAAGTTTGCACATGTTGACTAAGGTGAACGGTGTTTCCCATATCTGTCTGAAGGTCAGTGTTAGGATGAATTTTAATGGATTGAGATGCACTCCCACTGGTCTTAATCGTGACACTAATATCGGCCCAGCTGGTATAAACCCAATGGTCGATTTATTGAAAATAAAACAATTCTTATTTTTTTACTTTTATTATTATTTATTTTTTTTCTTTCTCTCCTACATGATTAGATCTTTTGAATCTAAGCGCATGCTCCTTGTTAGCATATTACATGATAGTTCTCATGGATTCTGCGTTCCATGCTTGCTTAGGCGACGAAGACAGGGAGAAGACACATATATTGCTATCCAAGTGTCATTTTTTTGGTAAAAAATAATGGGGCTTTATCTCAATCACTCTACTTTATCCTAACGCTGATAAAAATTGCAAAATAAAAACAGAAGGTGATATGGTCGAGTTAGAGCCCCACCAGTTAGAGCCCCACCAAATCACTTAGAGAAACACATAAAATTGCAAAATAAAAACAGAAGGTGATATGGTCGAGTTAGACTCCGAGATATGGTGACGACTATCATGTTATTCCTAACACCTGAGCTCCGTCCTTTTATTAATAAACCCTTTACTTGGGTCCCTCAACTCCTATAGCCAAGAGGTTTGTTTCCATCTACTTAGAATGGTCAGTGTCATCCTGAATTGTTCACAAGTTTCTAAATTTTAGAGTTTTTATTATTACACTAAAAGTTTCTCCCTTACCTCCAAAATTAAATCTAACACTGTCCTCAATGTTTCAAATTAAAGAGCAGTACCAAAAATATAGGTAACAAGAGGAATAAAGAGATAAGTCAGAAAGATAGTAGATGAGTGAAGCGTAACAATCCTTCTCCGGAGAATAAGACAGAAAATAAAACAAGAAAATAAAAACAAAAACCTACTAAACTTACAACAACAGCCTTGATGGTCAATCAAGGTAAACAGGGTCCTCCAGAGAGACCTCCTCAACATCACCTGTAGGAAAAGGCTCTAAAAATGGTTTCAGTCTCTGACCGTTAACTTTAAAAGTACTTTTACCATCTTGAGTCTCAATTTCAATAGCACCATGAGGAAAAACAGTGCGGACCATAAAAAGACCGGTCCACCGAGAGCGTAACTTCCCGAGAAATAAATGAAAACGAGTATCATACAGAAAAACTTTTTGACCTAGAGAAAATTATTTTCTTAAAATATTCTTATCATGCACGAGTTTCATTTTGTTATTATACTTCTTAGCACTATCATAAGAATCTCTACGAATCTCTTCCAACTCATTGAGCTGGAGTTTTCTGTGAGCTCCTGCCTTGTCAAGCAAAAAACTAAACTGCTTTACATCCAATATGCTCTATGTTCTAACTCCACAAGAAGGTGACATGCCTTGACAAAAACTAGACGATAAGGTGATATTCCAATGAGAGTCTTAAACGCAGTACGGTAATCTCATAAGGCACTAGTAAGCCTCAATGACCAGTCTTTCCGATTATGATTAACTGTTTTCTCTAAAATACGTTTTATCTCCCTGTTGGAAACCTCTACTTGACCACTAGTCTGTGGGTAATATAGCTCGCGGTGTAGCAAAACGTGCAAATATGTTATCATTCAAAAACTGGACTGTAACCTTGTGGTCGTTTTACATGAAACCGCCTCAACTCATTTAGAGACATAGTCAACATCGACAAGTATGTAAAGATTACCAAAAGAATTAGGAAATGGACCCATAAAATCAATGCCCCACACATCAAAGACCTCAATAACTAAAATAGGGTTCAAAGGAATCATATTTCTAAGGAAAATGGTTCCTAACTTATGACAACGCTCACAAGCAACACAGTAAATGTAGGAGTCTTTAAACAATGACGGCCAGTAGAATCCACACTGCAAAATCTTAGCAGCAGTCTTCTTTGCATTAAAGTGACCTACACAAGCATAATCATGACAAAAGGAAATAATACTGGACCGGTCACTCTCAGGTATACATCTCCTAATTATCTGGTCTGGATAATACTTAAACAAACAAGGATCGTCCCAAAAGAAATGTTTTTCCTCGGCTAAAAACCTAGAACGATCTTGTTTACCCCAATGTTTAGGCATTCGACCATTATTAAGATAATTTACTATATTCGTAAACCAAGGTAATTGGGAAACAACGAAAAGTTGTTCATCAAAAAAACTATCTCTCACAGGAAGAAAATCCTCAGGGGAATCAACAACAAGCATAGACAAGTGGTCTGCTACTACATTTTCTGGACCCTTTTTTCTCTAATTTATAGAGAGAATTCTTGTAACAAAAGGATTCATCTAATCATTCTAGGTTTAGTATCCTTCTTGAAAACAAGATACTTCAAAGCAGTATGATCAGTAAAGACTATGACCTTAGAACCTAAAAGATAGGATCTAAACTTGTCTAAGGCAAAAACAATGGCTAATAATTCCTTCTCAGAGGTGGTGTAGTTCATCTGGGCATCATTTAGAGTTTTACTGGCATAGTAAATCACATGAAGTAATTTGTTTTCTCGCTGACCTAACACAACACCAATAGCATAATCTGAAGCATCACACATGATCTCAAAGGGTAGGTTCCAGTTAGGTGCCTGGACTATGGGGGAGGTAGTGGGCAAATTCTTAAGCTTCTCGAAATCCTCTAAACAAGCATCATCAAAGATAAACTTAACATCTTTTGCAAGCAAATTGAAAAGAGGTCTAGAAATCAAGCTAAAGTCCTTAATGAATCGACGATAAAAACTCGCATGCCCTAGAATGACCTGATATCTCTTACGGTTTTGGGAACCTGTAAATTCTTAATAAGGTCAAATTTGGCTTTGTCTACCTCTATACCCTTAGGGGACACGTTATGCCCTACAACAATTCCGGATTGAACCATAAAATGACATTTTTCCCAATTAAGCACTAAGTTCTTTTCCTTACACTTATTTAACACTAATGTCAAATGATGCAAGCACTCATCAAAAGATGAACCAAACACTGAAATCATCCATAAAGACCTCTAAAAACCGTTCTACCATGTCATAAAAGTGCTCATCATGCAACACTGAAAAGTAGTTGGTGCATTACACAACCCGAAATGCATGCGTCTATACGTAAAGGTACAAAAGGGACAAGTAAAAGTGGTTTTCTCTTGGTCTTCTGGGGCAATAACAATATGATTATAACCAGAATAACCATCTAACAAGAAATAATGACTATGTCCTGATAATTGCTCTAGCATTTGGTCGATAAAAGAAAGGGGAAAGTGGACCTTCCTTATGACCTTGTTCAATTTATTGTAGTCAATACAAACGCGCCAAACCGTGGTTACTCGGGTTGGGATTAACTCATTGTTATCATTCTGGACTACAGTGATACCTGATTTCTTGGGAACAACCTGAACGGGGATGACCCACTTACTGTCTGAGATATGGCAGATAATACCCGTATCTAACAACTTAAGTACCTCAGTTCAAACTACCTCTTTCATGTTAAGGTTAAGTCGATGTTGCATCTCCCTAGATGGTTTAGTATCATCCTCTAAATGAATCTGATGCATACAAAAAATATGACTTATACCCTTAATGTTTGCTATGGTCCACCCTAAGGCTTCCTTGTTGTCTTGAAGCACGGTCACTAGCCTACTTTCCTGATCACTATCCAAGTCGGGTGCTACAATCACAGGCAAAATCTCAGATGGGCCTAAAAATACATACTTCAGGGTATCTGGTAGTTGTTTAAGGTCCAACTTAGAAGGATCTTCTAAAGAAGAAATTAGGGTTGACTTAGTAACTGGTAGTGGTTCGAATTTAGGTTACATCCATTACTAGTGTCTATCAAAGGGGTTGAATCTAACAAAGTATTCACCTTATTAATCACACTGTCATCATCAAAATCAAACCCAAAGTGGGTTAGGAATTTCTCTAATGGATCTTTTAACAAAGTGTTTGGTAATGACTCCTGAAATAATGTTCATATCATGTTCACCTCTTCAATGTACGTGTCATCTAGCTCAGGGGGTTTCTTACTAATATTGAAAATATTCATATCAATAGTCATATTACCAAAAGACAAATTCATAATACCATTTCGACAGTTTATGATCGCATTAGGTGTAGCTAAAAATGGGCGACCTAAAATCACAGGTATCTGGTTCTCTGGGTCAGCGACATGTTGGGTATTTAGGATAACAAAATCCACTGGATAAATAAACTTGTCTACCTTAATAAAAACATCCTCTATAACACCACGAGGAATTTTCACCAACCTATCAGCTAACTGGAGTGTTATCTGGGTAGGTTTTAACTCACCAAGTCCTAGATGGAGGTACACGGAAGTAAGTTCACACTGGCTCGTAAGTCAAGTGACGTTTTCTCAACACGGTATTTACCTATTGTGCAAGAAATGGTAGGGGAACCTGGGTTTTTGTACTTAGGAGTTGTATTGTTCTGGATAATTGAACTTACATGACTAGATAAAAAGGTTTTCTTCTGTACACTAAGCTTTCTCTTTCGTACAAAGATTCTTAAGGAACTTGGCATAAGTAGGAATCTGTCTGATTGCATCTAATAAAGGAAGATTTATGTTGACTTTCTTAAAAATCTCCAATATATCATTAAAGTTGGATTCTTTCTTAGTTGGTACTAGCAGTTGTGGAAATGGGGTTCTGGGAGCAAAATCGGATTTCTCAGGAACCGCATTAGACTCTTTAAAGACTCTATCAGTCTCTTCAGTTACTGACTCAGAAGGGTAAACTACAACATGTTCACTATCGGTCATGGTTACCTTATTGTCTACCACTTAACCACTTCTAAGGGTTGTAACAGAATTCACATGATTGAACTGTTTCTCTCATTTGGGATTAGGATCTGTTTGACTAGGGAACCTTCTGTTCTTTCTCTCACTTAGAGTCTTAGCTATTTGTCTTACTTGAAGTTCTAACTTAGCAAGAGTCTGGCTACTAGTTTAAAAATTCTGCTTGGTTTCTTGTTGAAAACTAACCTGGCTCTTTGCTAACATAGAAAGTGATTCCTCTAAGATAGTTATTCTATTCTCAGAAGGGTTTTGAGAGTAAGTTGGCTCTGATGGGTTATTGGGATAACTAAACCCTGGTGGAACTTGAGGATTGCTAGCCTATCCTTGATTATGACCTTTAAACCATGAAAAAATAGGATGGTTTCTCCAACCGGAATTATAGGTTTCCAAATATGGGTCAAACTTCTGACGGTTTTCAAACCTAGAGTTGTTGTAAAGAGCATAGGCTTGATCTTCACTAATCTGTCCATCCAAAACGAGTTATTAGGCTCTATTCCACAACTAGAGATTTGAAAGGCTTTATTCCTAACAAAACCCTAGGCTAAGCATGTTCTATTAATAGAAATCACAATTTCTTAACAAAAATCATTAAATCAATTTTTAATCCAAGCAAATAATCATAAATAGAATTGCACAAATTAAATAAATATAAAATACCATTTTTTCATTAGCAAAATAGCTTCCTCCGTCGCCCCAGGGATTAGGTTTATCACCTCATGTTGAAAACACGCTCAAAATTCATATTTATGGCTCAAAAGTGTTTACAAGATGAAAAAGGAGAAAAAATGAAGAAAACAACTAGTTTGCAACATTTATAGGCGTTACAGACTCACTGTTGCAAAGCAAGTGTTTCAGAGCTGAAGATAAATGTTGCACAACTGAAGATAAATGTTGCAAAGCTGAAGATATTCGTTGCAAATGTAATGAAGAAACCATGATACATGGTTGAAGGAACCATCGCTTATTCTCTGTTCTTCGTGTTCTTTCAGTAGCAGAAAAATATTCTCTGCAACTTCTTAATTTTTCATTCTGTATCCTCTCTCTTCTCTCAAAACTCTCGATGACCCTCTAAACACCTTCAACACCCTTAATATACTAATCAGCACCTCCAAATCTCGCCACAGATCTTGGTTTTAAAGAAGAAAATATTCTCGAGAGGATATTTTCTTTGACAGCTATCTCATGAACTCATTCTTGATTCTGTTTTCTTTTAAATCTCAACAACCTTTGAGATTTTTTCCCATTTAGCTACATTGTTTCCTATCTCACTGAATATCTCTTTTTCTCAGCAAATCCGAGATTATTTCTTTCCCTGTGTGAGAAAATTTCACGTGATTCGTTGGTTAATTTGATGTATTTAACCCATGTACAACCCTTCTTCTATTGGTAAGAATATATTTTGTCTTAAAAGCTAAAAAATCTCCTTTGAATCTTCGATTAAAGTCTCACAGTTCAAACCTAAAGCTTTTTGCCATATTTAAATTTGAAAGAGAAATGGGTGCCTTTTATCCAACAGCTGGGCGACTTTAACATTTTGGGTGCCTTTATCAATTTCTTGGGTTCCTTTAGTAATTTTCTGAGCCGATTTTTCCAAAAATGTTTATTTCCAAAATGCACCTACATATACATAAAAACACAATATTAGTACAAAATTGAGTTCCAATATTTTATAGAATTGAGATAAAATAGACGCACAAATGTGTCTATCATAAGCGCCAGTGTTATTCTGATGATTTTGTACATTAATAGATGTTGATTCAATTCATTAATTTTAATCATATATGTAGTTGTTTGTGACGAGTTCAACCATACATATAGAGAGATGACAGGGATGATCACCTGCCTTAAAATTCTGTGCAGAATTATGAGGTTTAATATTTCTCAGACCCGGGTCTGAGACTTAATTTTACTATTTTACCACAAAAACCCACCATCTACAACCCTAAAACATAGATAAAATTTATCTAATTGTAAATTCATTATTCATATACTCGTATGCTTGAAATCCATTGGATTCAAAAGATTTATAGTGTACTCGGTACCCTCATCTTTTCATAAGTAACAAGTAATATGGAAAAGGCCAGGATGGTTAAACATGATAAAATTTAGAGGAAATAATATATATTTTTGGAGATTATAATGAAACTAAACGAGATCTTGGTAGTGTTAATACTGAAATAAATAGGGGTAAATATGGAAACATGATACATACCTTATTTTTCTAATCCTTTACAGAATTCGCGGGCAAGCTATCAACCACAATCTCAAGTACTAGTTCCCTATAAACAACAACATTTCCTTTAGGCCTAACTGACGAACTTTCCTTATTTTTCCTTTGGAATTTCTGGTTTTTATATATTTTTTTGATTGGGGTATAAAAACATCCAAGATTGAATATAGACTTACTAGTCGAAGATTTTTCAGAGTTTTCAGAGCACAAAAAGAAAACAATCGGGGAGCCACAAATAGGGGTTTTAGATTTTTTTTCTTGGTTTGTGGAGGAAGAAATAGGATAAGACAAAAATAATATTTTTAGGGAGAGGGTGGGAAAAATCCAGAAAGACCCATCATATATTCGTTGTCAATCCAAAATCTCCTTGATAATCTAAATTTTATACACCATGAACTGAAATCTATTTTTTTGATCCAAAATAGACATTGTGGCCTCGTTACCAGAAATCTACATTATATCTTTAAAGTTGTCAATGAGCAAAACCTTACTACGATGCAAAAACCTATGATTTTGATGTTAAATCTGTTAAATGGTCTAAAATTTGTTAATCACCCAAAATCTACCTCATGAAGTAAAAATTTTCCAGTGATGCCATCTACATCTTGATCAACAATATGCATCTTGACCCACAATAAGCCATTGCGACTAAAAATCACCACTATGACCTAAATTTACTAGAACACTCATGATAAATTTCGTAAGAAAAGAAAATTGCTCGGTAACTTTAAATTTGGGTTGTGACCCAAAAATTGTTATGTGCCACTTTAACCCAAACTTTATCATTATAATCTAAAAACTACATTAAAATTCCATTGCATGATTTATAATATGCCACTATAAACTAAAATGTGCAATCTGACCCAAAATATGTCGTGACGAAAATTTAGAAACGGCTCAAAATCTACTTTGCGACTTAAAATTTACTTTATGTCCTAAGATATGTAATATGACCCGAATTCAACTCTTGTGAACGTGCCACATGACCCAAAATATGTCTTGTAAATCAAAATCTACACTATTACCTAAAATTTGCTTATTATTCCAAATTATGACTGATAACACTAAAATTGTTTTGTGGCCACGATTTGCACTTTGTGATCTGAAATTTGTTACTATGACATGACCCGTATTTGTTTAGTGATCCAGAATCTACCACGTTTCCCCTAATTTTTCAGGCAACCAAAATGTGCCTATGAGTTATAATTTGCCCCGTGATATAAATATCATTGGTCATTCAAATTTTTTCCCGTTGGTAAAAATGTTTCACGTGATCCAAAATCTGCATTGTGGTCCAAAAAATATATCGTGATTTAAAAAATTTCATTGAGACCTAAAATTTTCACCTCAACCCAAAAAATTTATGCATGACAAAAGATATGTCATGTTGACTTGCGATTTGTAACTGTGACCTAAACTCTGCTACTTCATCCATATGAGATATGCACAGTAACACTCCATTCGACCCCAAAATATATTCAGTTACATGGGACCAACAAGGTTAATATTCAGATTAGAGTTCGTTTTGTACATTCTCTAATGAGTGTTCACGTGATAATTCAATCTCATTCTTTAATTTAATTTTGGGAGCTATATACAAGGACAAAATTTCTTAGCATCCATCGTAATGTAACTATCCCTTAACTACTTTAACCAATCAAATGGACATGTCAAATTCACACTCTTTAAAAGAGCGGACACAAAATCAAATTCCAAAAGGATCTCTCAACCTCTTCTCCCATTAAATGTACAAAAATTTAAACTCTAAATTTATCAAGTGGTGGGTCCCACAAAAAACATATACAACCGAAAAAAGATATCGCAGAGAGTAGATGTCTTGTATACCGAGGTGGTTTGGACAAAAATGTGCCTCACTGAAAAGGAACGAGTAGGAAAGATTAATTTCATCTTAGTTAATCATGTCAAGAATATAAAACACAGTAGAGTTATAAGTGGTAGTATGGATTTCGTCTGGAAAAGTTAAGGGGGATAAACAGTAACCTAGATTTCATATTGAGAAGTTAAAGGGGACAAAGAGTGGTCAGGATTGTAGGATCAGTTTTAAGGGGAGGATTATAGGATCAGTTTCAACGACTGTGGTTCAATCGAGCTTCGATTGAATAAACAACTATTCTTCAATTGCGTCATCGAAGGTTTACTCTTCTTCCATTGCACCACCAAAAATACCCTCCACCTCCAATACTATTAACATCTGCAAACAATTACAGGAACCAACACATAAGATTTGAGAGAGTTTTGTACAGAGACAACGATGAAGAAAAAACTTAGCCGTTTCTCTTGAAGACCAACAAAAACTCAACTATTAATCAAAGAAAAATTCTTCCACCATGATTAGACCTCAAGATTTGCATCGTTTCGTTCGATCTAAAACCATTATCTGAACCATTAATCGAAGAAAAACTCTTCAATCTTGATTCTGAACCATTTTTTTTCTCAATCTTAACTCAAAACCATTCGTCTTGAACCAATTTCTTTTTCAATTGTTACAGTTGTAGTTAATCGGTCATTTTTATTTAGTTGCGAGGATTTCATTTTATACAACTTTGACAGGTAAAATTAGGGTTTGAATAATGTAATTTTTAGGTACTTCTAGTGAGAACAGAATGTTAAAGATGATTTTATTTTTCTTAGTGTTTTAATCAGATTACATTCTCTTATATATACATAATATTCAAAGCTTGTAAACAGAATTCGGTTAAAATTAGGATTGCTTGAGCATATCCTGTTCAACCCTTAAGACTCGGCTTTGGACTTGTAGAACTTATCAGGTTGTTGTAGAACTTGTGTGCCTGGTTCCTGAGGCAGGCTGTAGTCCTGAGGCTGTTGGCATAACACTTCCCGTCAAGTTGAAGGGGGGCTTGTCGACATTCAACTTGCTTCTCAGAAATTGATATCTTTGAGACATTAGCCCTTTTGTGAATATGTCAGCTATTTGATCTTTGGAAGATATGAACTTTACTTGCAACTCTTTATTTTCCACCCTCTCCCTGACAAAGTGATAATCTATCTCTATGTGTTTGGTGCGTGCATGGAATACTGGATTTTTTGTCAAATAAGTTGTTCCCAGATTCTCACACCAAAGGACTGGTGGTGCTGTTGTGATGCCAAGCTCAGTAAGCAATAATTGGATCCAAATAAGTTCTGAAGTTGCAATTGCTAGGCCTCTGTATTCTGCCTCTGTACTTGATTTGGAAACTGTTTTTTATTTTCTAGCACTCTAGGAAATGAGATTACCTCCAAAATAGATACAATATCCACTTGTTGAACGTCTGTCATCCAGGTTTCCAGCCCATTCTGCATCTGAGTAAACTGTATGTTATTGTATGCTTGAGATATCTCAGGATTCTTTTGACAAGTTCCCAATGCTCTATATATGGATCCTGCATGTACTGGCTTGCCTTGTTGACCGCAACAGGAATGTCTGGTCTAGTCAGGTGCAGGTATTGCAAGGCCCCAACAATACTCATGTATAGTGATGGATCACCAAATTTTGTTTTTCCTTGTTTCTTTAGCTTCATTTGTGGACATAGTGGTGTGCTCATTGGTTTAATGCCATCAAGCTTTGTGCGTTGTAATAAGTCTGATATGTACTTCTGTTGGCTAAGAAACAAAGATTTGTGTTGATGTAGTACTTCAATGCCAAGAAAGTAAGATAGGTTTCCCATGTCTTTTACTGCAAAAACATCACTGAGTTCACTGATTAAATGATTGATAGCACCTGCATCAGAGCCAGTAATAACTATATCATCCACATATATTAAGATGTATGTTATGTGAGATGATGTTTTCCTGACAAACAAAGAGCTGTCAGCTATTGAAGCCTTGAAGTTTTTACTTAGAAGATAGGAACTGAGTTTGGAGAACCACACTCTGGGTGCCTGTTTAAAGCCATAAAGGGATTTATGTAACCTGCAAACATGGTTAGGGAATGCCTGATCAGTGTAACCTGTAGGTTGTCTCATGTACACCTCTTCTTCAAGTTCCCCATGCAAAAATGCATTTTGAACATCTAGTTGGCGCAACTGGAAATTTTGCATAGTTGCAATCGACAACACCAGTCGTATTGTACACGACTTTACCACTGGACTGTATGTCTCACCATAGTCGACTCCTTCATGTTGATGTTATCCCTTTGCAGCTAACCTGTATTTATAACGATATACTCTTCCATCTGAGGTTTGTTTGATTCTGAACACCCATTTGGAACCCACCACATACATTCCATGTATAAATGAAACCAAAGACCAAGTGCCATTGCGCATATGTGCATTATATTCTTCATGTATTGAATTTCTCCAGTATGGATCTTGGCTGGCCTTGGTGTAGCATGTAGGAGCCATGAATTCAGAAGTCTCAAGTGGATGCTTTGTTGCTGCAAGGCATAGTTTCTGTATAGGTTTAGAGATGCCCCTTTTTGCTCTTGTAACCATTGGGTGTGTTTCTGTTATTGTGGATGGTAGATCCTCAGGAATGGTAGATGTTTGTGGTAGTGTTGTAGGGATATGAAGTTCTGTATAGGTGGTGGTGTCTGTAGCAGCCGTTGCAGGGGACATAGGGACCTGTTGTATCTCAGGTGCACAAGAATTATTTGTGAATGGATGAGAAGACAAGATTGTGGTAGAATGACTTACCTTGTTTTCATCTGGCACAGGTGGAATCCTCTGCTTGGCTTCAAATGGGAATTGAGCTTCTTCAAATCTTACATGTCTAGATATATAAACTCTATGGCTTGAAAGGTTTAGGCACAAATAACCCTTGTGAGGACCACTGTAGCCTATGAAGACACAAGGAAGAGACCTGGGTTGTAGCTTATTAGAATTGTAGGTTCTTAGACTTGGGTAGCATAGACATCCAAACACCTTAAGAAAAGAGTAATCTGGTTTCTTGTTAAATAGTAATTCTAAAGGGGTTTGGTCATTATTTTTTGATGCAGGGCACCTGTTGATCAAGAAACAAGCTGTTGAGAATGCCTCTGACCAGTAGGCAGATGGTATAGAGGCTTGAAAATAATAATGCTAAACCAGACTCAGTGATATGTATGATTCTGCGCTCAGCTAAGCTATTTTGAGCTGAAGTGCAAGGACATGAAAACCTGTGAATTACACCACAGGAATTTAGGAAGGCATTGAATTTTTTGTATTCTCCACCATTGTCATATTGAAAATTTTTGAGAGTGTGATTGAGTTGATTTTCAATCTGCTTTTTCCAATGAACATAAACTTGTAGAGCATCTGACTTTCTGACTAGAGGGTATATCCAGGTATAATGAGAAGATGCATCCATTAAAAGCAGATCATAATGAAACCCATTTTTTGATAGATGGGGAGAAACCCATAAATCAGAGATAACCAAACTAAGAGGTTTGTCATACACTGTAGTACTAGTAGAGAAATGAAGTTTTCTACTTTTGCTTAAATGACAAGAATGACAAAATTGAAACTCTTTATTTTTGACATGTAATGAGAAATTTTTGATAATTGTAGATATTGTGCGCAACTGAGGATGGCCTAGACGCCGGTGCCAGACAGGAAGTGAAGCAGAAAAGTAGGCAGAAGGTTTATTGGTCTGAATTCTCTGAACAACTTCAAGAACATAAAGCCCATTCTCATTCTTGCCTTGCAGGAGGATTTTCCCTGTGTGCAGATCCTTAACAAGAAAGAAATTTGAGTAAAAAAAAAAAAACATACATGATTATCTTCACAAAATTTTGTTACTGACAGGAGGTTTGCTTTTATTGAAGGAACATGTAGAACATTGTTAAGATAGAAATTACGATTGTTGTGTGTGAAAGATGCCTTACCAACATTGGCTATTTGCAGAGAGTTACCATTCCCTACATGAACTCCTTATGTGTCATTATATTCATGGCTTACAGACAATGCACCCATGTCTTCTGTTAGGTGATGTGTTGCACCAGAGTCTGGTACCCAGCTGCTATCAGTTGCACCCCCTGGCAAAGCTATATAAGCTTGAGATTTCTGTTGCTGCTGCCTAGTCCCCCTATCTTCTTTATAACTAAACCAACACTTCTTTGCTACGTGGCCTAGTTTGCTACAGATTTGGCAATAGACTTGATCAGATTGGGAGAACCTGTCTGGTTGGTAGTTTGAAGTCTGTTGCTGGAACTGACTTCTTTGTGTGTATCTTCTGTTTTGCTGTCTGGATTGAAACCTGGGATTGTTATGTGTTGCAACATTTGCCAATGGCTCCTGCAACTGAGCTAGCTGTTTTTCTAAGCGCATGTCATATGTTATCAGATGCGCAAAAAATGTTTTGGCAGTTAAGTTATCAATAGTGCTCAGGGAAGTCACTATTGGATCATATGTCTGATTCAATCCATTCATGACGGATTGTTTCTTGTCATCTTCAGTAATTGAAACTCCAGATGCAGTTAATGAATGGAACAATGTCTTTGCTTTAGATATGTATTCATGCATAGAAAGGTTACCTTTGCGCAAGTTGTGCAGTTCTCGTTTCAGGTGCATTTGATGTGCTTGATTGTTTGGAGCAAACCTTTCTTCAAGTGCTTCCCAGACTTCCTGAGATGTGTTAAGTCCAACAACACCAGTCATAACTCCCTCAGTAAGTGATGATAGGAGCCAACCCATTAGTATGTTGTCTTTCTCTTCAAACTTTGTAAACTCAGGGTTTACTTCAGTTTGGTTTGGTAAATGCTGTGGGGGTTTTTCAAATGTTCCATCTATGAAACCAGACAGATTATAACCTTTTAACAAAGGTTTAAACTGTGTCTTCCACAATAGGTAATTTGTTTCTGTGAGTTTGATGTTAACAAGATGGTTAATGTGAATTTGTTGTAGCATATTGGTGTTTGCAGCCATTTTGTGTAGGTTTGGGATCTTTTGGCATGATACCAAGTGAGAACAGAATGCTAAAGATGATTTTATTTTGCTTATTGTTTCAATCAGATTACATTCTCTTATATATACATAATATTCAAAGCTTGTAAACAGAATTTGGTTAAGATTAGGATTGCTTGAGCATATCCTGTCCAACCCTTAAGACTCGGCTGTGGACTTGTAGAACTTATCAGGTTGTTTTGGACTTGTTAGGTTGTTGTAGAACTTGTCTGCCTGGTTGCTGAGGCAGGCTGTAGTCCTGAGGCTGTTGGCATAACACTTCTCTCTTTGTTTTCTGTTTTGTTGTTAGGGTTTTAAATCTTTTTTTATTTTTGTCGTAGGAATTCTTGAAAGACCTAATTTCAGCTTCAGTTGGATTTCTCAAACATCATCAGGTATAACTTCTCCACCACTTTTATTTGATTTGATTTTGATTTATTGTAGAAGCTATAATTAGAAGTTCATTTGGTGTTGACATCTTACTAAGTCTACAAAGTTTTGGGCTTTCTTCTTTGTCAATTCCAGACAGATTTAATTGACTTCTTTGGGGTAAGTTTAAAGTTCCAATTTTAGGGTTTATTTGAGTTTTCTATTCAATTTTTTTCCTGTACTTATTCAATGTCAAACAAAGTGTTAAGTTGGTAGTTTAATTCTGTTAGGGTTATGAACTGTTGTATATGTTTAGGTAAATTGTGTTCTTTAGGTGTGATTCTAAATAGTATAATCTATGATCATTATCTATAAAGTTTTGGTGATTAAAATGCAGGTAATGAGTATCCTAGCATTTTTGGTCTGTTACCACTCTTTCAACTCTTGGGGTACGCTGATATGCATCCTGTGTCTACACCAGGAATGATATTTGACGTATTTTACATGCTTTTCAACCTCGGATTGACATTATATTTGATCAGATATATGACCACTTTGGTTGTCCGGATAGAAAGCCCATTTAAGAGAACCCTACTCTTAAATGAATATGCAAGTTTTCCAGTTTATATAGAGCACAAAAAATTTGACTACATTGAAGATGAGAAGAGGAGGTCTTGCTGACTTTCATTACGCAATTCTAGTTTGGGCGTACATCTTCCTCTGAATAATAAATCTTCAAAATTCAGGTATGTTTCAAAGCTATGGTTATCTCTTTTCTGAGTTTCTTTTAACGTGCTTTCGTAGCTAGAGAACGATAAGATTAAACAGCCTGAATACATCTCTTCCATGGATTTGTTTACATTGTTCTTTCCTGTAAATTATATAGTTGAATTTGCCATGATTGAGATCATGGTTAATATCTAGGGTCACATAACTCTTATATTTGAGGAGGTAGATGTTTATTAAATTTTTTGGCAAGAATGACTCTCTAAGATGATTCGCCAGTTCCATTTAGGCAACACTGCGATGCTCATGATAGCTTTTGTGCACCTTTTCCACCCAAATGAAACTCCTCACTTTCCTAGCTAACAACTCGATAACGGAAATGGGAGCAGTGGGAGCCTCACGGATGAGGAGATACAGCTATGCGCCTCGATTTTCAACATCTAATTTCTGGCCAAATGTGGACCCCAAATTTGCTTTGATTGTGCATGCTGCATAGGTGGAAGAAAAACACTATAAAAAGATAATCTGGGAAGAGATGAATAAGGAGTATATTGAGGTAATCATTCATCTTTGTTACAGCCTACAGGGTCATTTCTCATTTGTCTGTAAGCATCAATCCTCATGATGTTTCTTTTCTTCAATTTTACTTAACTATTACAAAGATGTTCCTCTCCAAGTTCGAAGTAGAATAAATTCGTGTCAAAAAAATAAAAGGATTAAGATAAATTATGTGGCTCAGTTCATGTTATCAGGATATATTTGTTGGAACCTCTGTTGGGATTTGCTTTCGTTGGTTGGGGTCGAAAGCAATTGATGGAGAAAACACCATTTTGAGTTATAGTAAGTAGATTAACAATTCCTAATGGGTCCGGTTTTCACCACTTTAGAAACATAAATAAATTGACAATCAGATACTCTCTGCGTTTGTGTCTGTAATTTTCTGAGTGTGATTCAAGTTGGGTTAATTCAAATTTTGATCCAAATTACTTGGTGTATTTTGCAGGTGGCACAACTGCACAAGAGATAAGGTCCGAAGCTAAATATCAGAGCGATTTGATTTCTCCACAGGTAGTCTTCTTTTTTTCTATCATTTTACTCTTTCCGAATTTCAATTACTGGAATGCGCGGCTTAGGATGTTTATGATGATTCAGAATTTCAATCAGTGGAATGCTTAGATTAGAATGTTAAGTTTATTCTTTCAATTTTATGGGTTTGTATGTAAGAAAAGTATGGGTATTAGCTTAAATTTTTATAGTATTGTGGTTCAACCTAATTATTCAATTGGTTTGTGAACTGGTTATAACATAATTGCTTAGTGTGTGGAGGGTAGTGTGGAAGTCAGATCAGTGTTTTTTGTATAATGATTTGATCGTTGTCATGCAAGAAAAATTGTGCTATTGGATGCTTACATAGGATTGTAATTTAGTGACTTTTTAGTGTATTTTGAATCTTTTTTATCCAATTTCTGAAACTTAGCAGAGGCTTAATATGGTTTACATCAAAATATTTATAGGCATGTACGAAGTGGTATATTGATAAATACATGACAACATGATCATGTATAATAATTAGTATACTCATTCCAGAGTCATCTTACTTCACTCTGTGGTTTTTTTTGCCTTCTATTTCAGAAAGACTAAGGAGCAGACACCCTAAGTATGGTATCTGTAAGTCAGCAAACCTGCTACCTCGGTGTAGCTTTGGATATCAGAAATAATTGATTTCTATATCAAGCTGAAGAGCTTTCTCAATTGAAATAGACAATGTAGGAGACCTTTTAGTAATGCATATTTTCATCTTTTGAATGTGAGTCTGAGTTTTGAGGGGGGATTTATAGAGTTTAAAAACGAAGAATGGAATATGATTACTGTGTATTCTAAAGTTAATGAAGATGAGTTCTGTGATGCCCTCCGTAAATTCTCTATTGCAAATGGATTTGCTTAATGCATGAATTAACGCAATGGAAGTCGCGCCAGAAATAATCAATTAGGTGGATTTAACTGCATCTTACTTCAGTCTAGGGTTTCAATGTGATGTCCATTCCTCCATACAGATTCTCTTTCATCGACTATGAAGACTTGGAGTCTAACCTTCAAAATGATTATCTCACAGGCAAAACAAACTACACATATATAATGGATGTAGCGTTATCTTCACCTAGGGTGGGAATCACTGACCGTTTGCACTTTTGGATTGCAGATGTAGTAAGCTTACTGTAGACAATAACCAACAACAATCCCATACACCTGGTGGGCATCCATGCTGGTATCTGTTTTTTACCCTTTTCGTTTCACCAATTAGGCCATATGAGCATGCCAATATGTCCTTAACCACACAACGATTTCCTGTGTTAGGAATAAGAAACAGAAGATTACCCTTTGGGGTTGAACGGCACATCAGCTGGGGAATGATCCAATTAGTCCAGACTCCAACCCAGGTTCTGCAGCGGTTGCTGTTTGCTCCACTTTTGTGCAGAAAAATCAAGGTTAGACTCCATCTTTGTTTCTCTGTTTTGCATATTTGTTTGTTTTTTTAATTACTTCTCCATTATCAAGGTACTCTATATCAGTTACTCTATTTGCATATAGCTTTTGCTTTTAAATTGCTTATCCAGACCACTATGAATAACTTTTAACGTCACTGACGCAGGGAAGTTCACCCTCTTCTCCACACCAATGCCACCAGAGTGTGCACCAACATTGCTCTACCAGAAGTTGCTGAACTCCGGGAAAAGTTAGTTGAGTCCCAAAACATTGGCTTACCATGCAAGACTTTGCTTTGCAGCAGCTATAGCACCAACTTGAGGATCAAATGGAGTTGAATTTAGATAAGTTTCTTTCGTTATTTTCATTGTTAATAGAAATTTAGATTGTTAGAACGATTTTCGTTTGAAAATGGTCTTGAAATTGATGATAATTAATGATTCTAAGAACAATCGGCTGAAAAAATGAAAAAGAAGTTTTAAAAAAAAAAAAAAAATCGGGTTCGGATGAATGTAAAAATGTAAAACGAAAGATGGGTCTCCAATCCCTATGTCGTGGGTTCAATTCTTACGAAGCGTGTTGAAATGAATGACTAGGAAGTGGCTCGAGAGTTTTAATTTGACACCCCCAAACTTACAAATATCACAGCTTTATTTCATTGAGACTATCGGTAGAAGAAACTGCAGTGATAACAGGAAAAGATGATGATGTGCATGATGACATGCCTAATCATGGACTTCCCCTGGAATCCTCTGACAATAAGAAGGAAGTACTGAATCTATTGATCACAGTTCTGCGATATTCGTAACTACTAACCTCTACTGTCCAGGATCTAATATCTTTCGTCTGTTAGATGAATATTCTTGAACATAGTATCAAAATGTATCAATATAGCTCTGATTGCGTCTAACTCTCTTAATTCCAAGAAAGATAAATCTATAGATTCTTGAATCCAAGTGGAGAAAAAATCACAATCATGGTTCTCTATTTATCATGTCATTCAAGCACAAGATACCCGAAAAATATCACAGAATATTAATAGGGGGAAATTATAAAAATATATAATCTTATAAAAAAAAAATTAAGTTGGTTCAATACAACAACAAAAGATAATGTATGCCCGTGCCATTACAGCACGGGTTAAGCCCTAGTATTATACAAAAATGATACAGGAACTCGGTGAATCAATGTGGAGGTAAATTAATACACTAGATCATCTAGACTGGTAACACTAGTCCTATAAAAAAATGGGTCGAGGACCTAAAATAGGTTACAACAATGAGGACCATTATCCTCAGAAGTTCAATTTTGTTCGGAACATTTGAGATATGACTTTTTGTGGTGCTGGGTCATCTGGACCTCTGTCCCGCTGTCCAGATGTGAAGTACAGCCAACCTTCCCAGTGACCCACAAGAGTGGTTTTCACCCGGAAAGGCATCTTCCCAACCACACTCCATTCCTGTAAAAAATTACAAACATCATCTCATTCATTCTAACAAAATATAAGACAAAGGGAATAAAAGGCAGGAAAAGGGGGGAAAAAGGTAACAACAACTTCACTGCAGACTCCCACCGGAAGAAGTAAATACCTGTGTATCTAAATTAAACCGGAACACTTCACCAGTCAAGATCATCTTTTTGGTAAGAGGGTGCTTATCAGTTGTACCTCCCACAACAACAATGGAATTATTGACAATAGTCCATGCAAATTCTATATGGGAATCAGGTTTTGGCATGGAAGGCAATTCTTTCCACTTCATCTCATCATCCAACATGTAAACATCACCGTACACTACCTGGATACAAGCATAAGAATAGGTAAGAGCTGAAAGCAAAAGACATTAGTAAGATCGTAGGAGAAAGTAGAGCAGACGAAATAACTGAGTACTGAAATGGTTATATGCATTACATATTGTTCCCTGCCATAAACCATTTAACGATACAGGAAGCATTATAGAACATACCTCATGCCTACGGGAACACTTAAATATAGGTGATCCAGGTTTGGCCATGAAATCGCCTTCTTGACCACCAATAACATACAGCCGGTCATCAACTACAACACAAGCTCTGCAAGGTGAATTTTGAAGTGAAACAACATAAGTTTGAATAAAGCCAGAGAAATCATTACTACTACCCAAGGATTTAGGGGGTTACATGTCTATACCATCAAACAGATTTTAAACAATGAGTAAGAACTCGCAGAGTAAAAAAGACTGGCACGAAAAATGAATAATGCAAACCTGTGAGGGCCTCCACGGGGTATAGGTATTTCAGTTTGCCACTCTTTCTGTAAGACTTTTCCATCCTTTACCGAAATACTCCAATGTTCTAGTGCAGGTTCATGACGATCCTCCTTGCTACCACCCATCACATGCAGTCTCCCTCGCCAAAGTGTGGTTGCTGGGGCATATCTGAAATTATCAAATTAGAATTCTCCCTTCCAATAGTAAACTTCAAAACTTAACAATTATACTTCTCATTCGTTCTTATAATCTTATTACTGAAAAATTCTCATAGCAATAAAGAAATAGAATCAAAGCCATTAATAGTTTTAGCAGTCTTTAAGGGAGGTTTGGAGGTGTTGAATATTTTGTATCACCAGATCAAACATACCCTGCCAGGTCTTACACATATGATGAGAATCTGCCTACTCTTGAAGAACAGTCTTTGTAGAAATTAATAGCATGATTGGAAAGCCATAACATTAAACTATTTGAAATATATGAGATCTCTAACATCTACTTTTGGATTTATTATAATAGCATGTTTGGTTCAAGAAATTGAAGGTTAGGTAATCAAATTCCTAGGGAATGCGACCAATTACATGGAACCAAACAGGTCAAATCAACTTTGTGAATTAAGATTTTTGATTCCCAGGAATCCGATTCCCTCCTAAATAATAGATTTCCATTGCACTATTGGACTAGTGCAACGTAATTGAATTACCTTAACCAAAAGTAATTGAATTACCTTAACCAAACGTTACTTTTTTGGATTTGAATTCAATTCCATGAATTGGATTACCCTATAATTGAATTCCTAGGATTCCAATTCTTCCAACCAAACGAGGTGTAAATGTTTGTGAATATTAGCAAAAGCAAAAGCTAAAAGTATGTTTCATAGTGAGACTAGATGTTGGATAAGATGCTCATGGTTAGTTAAAACCATGCAATGTTTCGAAACCAGGAACTAAATGTGCTTTGAGGGATCGATCAAGACATTACCTAGGTACTGGTAAAGAAGGCATGTCTCGCCATATTTTGGTCTTTGTATCCAACACAAACGTACGGGCTGTAGGTCCTCTACATTGTGGACCATATTGTCCTGTGACTATGTAAATGTATCTGCCATCTGTTACCATTCCCAAATGTGAATGTGCCATTTCTTTTGGCATTGGGAACCTTTCACCCCAGGTATTGTCTGTAAAGTTATAAATATCGACATGAGAATGCACCTGTAATATAAAAAGAAATGTAAGACCATGTGATTAGTATGAGTTATGGAACAAATCAAACCTATAATGTGTCAAGGAAGTGTTCGAGCTTCGAAGACAACTAACTTTACATATATATGTCTCACCATGCCCTGCTACCAGTGAAAAATTTGTTAAAATGAAGAAAAATTTCCTTAATTTTGGTAAAGCTTACAAAACCATCACGATTCTCGTTTTTGGAACTAAACAGGCAACAGAATGGTGACTTATTGCAGTTGTAAATTGCTACACATGTTATGCCTCCATATCTATAAACCTCGAAGTAAAACTACATCAAATCCAATAATTACTTCATGACAAATTAAGCCACTTATTTCTAACCTGCATCATGCTCAAATCTTCCACACCAAGCTCAGTATAGAAAGAAAAGTGCAATAGCAGGAAACCCAAGCATTGGGGCAGCTGCAAATCAAAAGTAGTTAACCTAAAGTTCTAAAGCAATACATGTCCTTTAAAACATATTATTCCCAAAAACTTGTTGACGAGAATGTTTCAACACAATATCACCCTTGCAAGCAATGCAATACTGTAGTTTCTTGATCAACAAAGTAATCACTAATGGTGTGTTAATTTAACTATCAAACAATGCGATTTCTAAGAACAATTATCTCAAACCATCCCAATCAATAAGCCAAAAATGATTTGTACTTAGTTCCTACAAAATTTAAACATAAGTAAGAATGCTCACATTGTCAATGTTTGCGTAACCAGCAAATACAAATAAAAGATTGTTAATCTGAATAGCTGCCCCATCGAGCCGAGGAACCGGTGCTGATGCCATTTCTTCCCATTCTAATTGTGG